>WNGS01082835.1:0-30000 GCA_020271785.1 Procambarus virginalis
CTTCCCCCTCCCCGCTCGGCTCGTTGGCTGCCGTGAGGGGGCTTAGTGGGCGGCTGCCGGAGTGTGATGCTCCTTGGGACAGTCCTCTGTCCTTTTCTAGCCTTGTGCTCCTGCTGCCGTCCTCTCCAATTGTGCCGAGCCTTTTCCTTTTCCTTCTGTTTCGTTTTTCTCCCCCTCTTCTCCTATCTGCTTGTCGTTTCCTGCCGACCTTTTGCTTGTTTTGGATCTTTCTTTGGACTTCTTCTATTTTGACGCCCGGGCTTGAGGAGGCATACTCTTGCACCCGTAGAACTGTAGTACCCAACGTCTCGAGCGAGGGAACCTTTTATTGTCAATCCCCCTTTCGTCGCTGAACCCGATCTCGACGGACTGACGGTTCTTAAGGTGGCGTTTGTGGGGCGTATACTCACGACGCACCCCTAGGGGGCCCCGGCATGATCGGCGATAGCTTCCTGTTGGTGTCCTGCCTCTAATTGTGGCTCCATGGTGGGTATGGGGGCACATTCGTGGATGAATTTTTTTCCTCGTATATATGTCGTTGAATGTTTCTGTTGTACCCTCTCAGGCTCGTGGGGTGGGCGACCAAGCCCCCGAGTCGGCCTGTATTGGAAGACCAGGCTCTGTAGCTCCCGCTGCGTTGGGCCCCGACCTTGCTCCTCCTTTGACCATCCTGACTTCTTCCCCCAGCTCCCCTCCCTCCTCTGTGGTTGGGTCGAGCCTCCAGCCCCCAGTGGTGACCACTTCGTCCCCTGGTGCGGCTAAGTCTCTCGTTGTGACTACTGCGCTTTTGTCCCCTCTCTCTCTGGGGGTTCTCAACGCCGTCGCGCCCCGGCCGCACTCGCTCGATTCCTCCCGTACTGATGCGTATCAGGCCTTGTTTGGTCCCGCTTCATGGGCCAAATACTTTGATCTCCTCCCTCTTGATTCTGCGCCTCCTGACGATTTCTCCCTCCATCGGCATCTTGTTGATTCCGTGGATGCGTCTTACCTTCAACCCCACTCGTCTCGGTACACGTGTCGTTGCTGCTCCTTCTCAGGATGCAGCTTCCCGCTTGGCTGCCTTATCCTGCCTTGGCGAGATCCCTGTTCGGGTCTCTAAGAAACGTTCGGTTGAATGCCAGTGTTGGCACTATTCTCCTCCCGCCCCATGTTGCAACCGGTGTTCGGAATCTGCAGGACTGCCACGATGATATTCGGCATATCCTTGATGCCCAAGGCCATTCTGTCCTCCAGGTTGACTCGTTTACTCGTCCCCCTCGTGGTCGTCGCCGTCAACCCCTTCGTGTTGTGAAGATCACCTTTGATGGTAGGACCCTTCCATCCTCTGTCATTCTTGCTGGTGCCAGGTGCTCTGTCCAGGAGTATATTCCTTCTCCTCGGCTTTGTAACAAGTGCTGGAGGTTTGGGCATGGTGCCCTCCGCTGCTCTGGGACTGTCTCTCTCTGTCCTTTGTGTGGGGGTGAAGGTCACTCTAAGTCGGAGTGCACTTCTCCCCAAGCTCGCTGCCTCAACTGTGGTGAGGCCCATCCTACCTTCTCCCGTGCCTGTATCCATTACAAGCTTGAGGCAGCCGTCCTCAACTTGAAGCACCGGGAGCGTTTATCTTTTCCTGAGGCGAGGCGCCAGGTTCGCCGGCTCCCGCCTTATGCTAACGTCTCTTATGCTCGCGTGTTGCGCTCTTCCTCTCCTCGTCCTTCCCACCTTCCTCAGACTCACAACCGTTTCCGGGCCTTGGACCCTGATACGCCCACTGCCCCCTCCTCTGTTCCTTTGAGTTCTGTCCCGAAGGTCCCCCTCCTGGTCCTCTGTCTGGGGTTCCCCTTCTTTCTACCCGGTCTGTCATGTCTCCTGTGTCTTCTTCCTCGTCTCCCTCCGATCCTCCTTCCCATCCTTTTCCTCCATCTATTGACTCTCCCCGCCGCCTGTCGGTGCAGGCGGATGTCCATCGCTCTCCTAACGGCCGTCGTGTGTGCTCTCGTTCAGCTTCTCCTGTTGAGACACTGGAATCCGTTGCCCGGTACGTAGTTGCTGGGACACCGGTCTCTTTAAGTCAGAAGCGTAAGCCTGGCTCCTCTCCTTCCTCCTCCCCGGCGGGTAAGAAGGCTTCGCTTTCTTCCTCGCCCCTACTACTGGCTCTATTGCTCCTTCCCCTCCCATTTCAGTGGTTGCGCCCCCTGTTCCTGCTATGGAGGTTTCTTTGGCCCCTGCTTCCCTTTCGGTTGCTGCCCTTGCTGAGGTGCGCTCCCCTCTTTCTACTCCCCCTCTTCCTGCTGCTGTCCTTGACTGCTCCTCTCCGTTGTCCTCCTCCTCCTCCTCCGGACCCCGCCCGCCCACCCTGGTCTGTTCTCCCGCTCCTCCTTCCCTCCGTCTTTGCTCAGTTTACCCATGCCCCCTAACCCTGACTTTGCTGACCCTGATCCCGACCCTGATATTCTTTAACGTGCTGTGTTGCTCTTTCGCCTTTGTTTCTTCCTTGTTCTCTGTTGTTGTCCTTTCTCTTCTCGTCGATGTCTATTCTTCAATGGAACGTTCGAGTTATTACGCCAATTTCCTCGAACTCCAACTTCTGATTTCGCGGTTTTCGCCCCTTTGTGTCTGTCTCCAGGAGCCGATGCTTGGTGCTCGTCCTGGTCGTTTCGTGGTATTCCTTTCTCTCTCCTCTCCTCCTCCCCCCAGCCGTTGCTGGGGCTCCTAATTCTTCTGCTCTCTTGATTCGCGCTGATGTTCCCTTTGTTCCTTTACTTTTTCCTTTGCCTCTCCATTGTTCTGCTGCTCGTATCTTTGTGGGGAAATGGTACACAGTTTGTTCCATTTATCTCCCCCCGAGTGTCCCGCTTTCTCTTCCTGATTTGAAACACCTCTTGGACTCCTTGCCGGAGCCTGTGCTCCTGCTGGGTGACTTCAATTGTCGTCATTCTCTTTGGGGTGACGTTCTGACGAATACCCGGGGTCGCCTTCTTGAGCCGTTTCTCCTCTCTTCTTCCCTGTCTCTTCTGAATTCTGGTGAGCCCACTCATTTGGACTCTCGGACTCGCACCCTTTCCTGTCTTGATCTTTCTCTCTGCTCTTCTTCTCTTTACTTAGATTTCACGTGGCAGGTTCTTGATGACCTCCATGGCAGTGATCATTTCCCTATCCTTGTTTCCTTTTTCTCTTTTCGCCCTTCCCTCTCTTTTCCTAGGTGGCAGTTTGCTAAAGCGGACTGGAACCTATTTACCCTCAGTGCTGCTCTCTCTGACCTCTCCCTTCTGCCTCTCCCTCGCGCTCTCCTCCTTTTTCATGACACTGTCTTCGACGCTGCCCTCCGCTCTATTCCTCGCTCTTCCTCTCGGGGTCCACGGAAGTGCGTTCCCTGGTGGAATGCGGACTGTGCTCGGGCTGTTCGCTGTAAGCGTGCAGCCTGGAAGAGGCACCGCCGTCGGCAGACGACCGATTCTTTTCTTTTCTTTCGGAAAGCGAGTGCGGTGGCCCGTAGGGCCATCCGTACGGCTAAACGTGAATGTTGGGCTTCTTATGTCTCCACAATTACGTCCGAAACTCCCCTGCCACAGATCTGGAAGCGTATCCGCAAGATAGCGGGTAAGTTCGTTCCCGATGTTTCCCCGGTCCTTCACCTCCGTGGTACTCTTGTGGCGGACCCGTTGCAGGTTGCTACCGAACTGGGTTCTCACTTTTCTTCTGTTAGCTCTGGTCTTCATCTTTCCCAATATTTCCTTCTTCGTAAACCTGTCCTTGAGTCTCGTCCTTTAGATTTCTGCACTCGTCTTCGACTTCCTATAATGATCCCTTCTCTCTCTCTGAACTTCGTTCTGCCCTGGCCCTCTGCGGTTCTGCGGCGGCGGGCTCCGATGGTATTCATTATGAGATGCTTCGCCATCTCCCTCTGTGCACGTCTCAGTATTTACTGAGTCTGTATAATCGGATCTGGGAGTCGTCGTCCATCCCTGAGGACTGGCTCGATGCCGTTGTCCTCCCTGTTCGCAAACCAGGGTCTCTGGGTACTTCCCCTAAGGACTTTCGCCCTATTGCCCTCTCCAGTTGTGTCTGCAAACTCTTTGAACATATGGTTAACGTTCGTCTGATGTGGTTCCTGGAACACCATCACCTCCTCTCCCCTTCTCAATTTGGTTTCCGCAAGTGCTGCAGCTCGACAGATGTCCTGGTGAACTTGGAGGTCTATATTCGTACTGCTTTTGCTGCGAAGACCTCCGTTGTTGCCGTCCTTTTTGACCTGGAAAAGGCTTACGACACCACTTGGCGTTATCATATTCTATCCCAGCTTCATTCTTTTGGCCTTCGTGGTCGTCTCCCTCTCTTTCTCCGCAGCTTCCTCTCTCATCGTTCCTTTCGGGTGCGCCTTGGTACCGCTCTCTCTGCCTCTTTTCAGCAATACGAAGGTGTGCCCCAGGGTAGTGTTCTGAGCACTACTTTCTGGTTGCTCTCAATGGTCTTCTTTCCTCTCTTCCTTCAGGTGTCTTCTCCGCTATCTATGTCGATGATCTTACCCCCTTTGCTGTCAGGGTGATAATTCGCCTTTCCTTCAGCGCCGGCTTCAACTTGCGATTGATGCCGTGTCGTCTTGGGCCACCGATCATGGCTTTAAGTTCTCTACTTCTAAGACTTGTGCCATGTCTTTTACTCGGAAACGGGTCGTTCTTCGTCCCTTTTTGTCACTTTATGGACATCCCATTGAGTACAAAGATTCTGCGAAGTTTTTGGGGTTATTCCTTGACACTCGTTTGTCTTGGTCTCCCCATATCTCTTACCTCCGTGTTGAGTGCTCTAAGGCCCTTACCCTCCTTCGAGTGTTGTCCCATACTTCTTGGGAAACGGATAGGCGCACTCTCCTTGCTTTGCATTCCTCTCTCGTCCTGTCTAAGCTCGATTATGGTTGCCCTGCTTACTCTTCTGCTTCTCCTTCTGCTCTTCGCCGTCTTGATGCTTTGCACCATACTGGGCTGCGCCTCAGTTCTGGTGCCTTTCGTTCGACTCCCGTCCTTAGCTTGTATGTTGACACTGGCTTCCTATCTCTTCAGGACCGCCGTGATCGCTACTGTCTTCGCTATCTTGCGCGGTCCTTACAACATCCTTCCTCTCGCCTCTGTCGTGCTTTAACTTTTACCCCTCCTGCGGTTC
Source organism: Procambarus virginalis (assembly GCA_020271785.1). Lineage (NCBI taxonomy): Eukaryota > Metazoa > Arthropoda > Malacostraca > Decapoda > Cambaridae > Procambarus > Procambarus virginalis. The sequence goes on from WNGS01082835.1 coordinate 5,137, forward strand.
CTGTTCCTCTTCACCACCTCCCTCTTTCTGTCCGGTTATCTCGCTTACAGGATTCTCTTTCCGTTCGAGTTTCTAATGTTTCTCCTCGTGTTCCTTCTTTGCCCCTGTGGAGAGTCCCCCTTCCGCAGTTTTGTACGTCCTTGACCCGCGTCACTAAAGCTTTTACCCCTCCTACGGTTCTAAACCGCCTTTTTCTTGAGCACTTTTCTTCTCACTCCCGCTCCGTTTCTGTCTTCACCGATGGGTCCAAGTCTGCGGACGGTGTTGGCTATTCTGTTGTTTTTCCTGATCGCACTTATGTGTCGCTTACCTCCGGAGACTAGCATCTTTACAGCGGAGCTATATGCTATTCTCTATGCTCTTCGTCTCCTGCTTTTTCGTTGTCAGTCTTCTTTTGTGGTTGTTGTTGACTCTCGTAGTGCCCTCATGGCTCTCGGGTCCTTTAATCCGGTTCATCCAGTAGTTGTCGAGATCCAGCATTGGCTGTTTCTTGTTCACAGTAAATTTAAGTCTGTTGAGTTTTGTTGGGTTCCCAGCCATATTGGTGTGTCTTTAAATGAGCGTGCGGATGCTGCTGCCAAGGAAGCTGTCCGCTCTTGTCCCATCTCTCGTAAAGGTATTCCTTATTCCGACTTTTACCCGGTGATCCATTCCTCCATCCTTACCCGTTGGCAGGCTTCTTGGTCGTCTGTTACTGGTAACAAACTCCGTACTCTTAAATGTTGTGTTTCCTCGTGGCCATCCTCCTACCACCGTAACCGGCGGTGGGAAACTGCTCTGGCGAGGTTGCGTATTGGCCATACTCACTTAACCCATGGTCACTTGATGGAGCGCCGCCCTGCTCCTTATTGTCCTAATTGCATTGTCCCTCTTACAGTCGTGCATGTCCTTGAATGTCCTGACTTCCGGGACGAGCGTATGTCTTGCTTTCCGACCGCCCCTCGTGGTCACTTGTCCCTCGATAGAATTCTTGGCGACTCTGATACTTTTGATATCAATCGCCTTATGCGTTTTTGTTCTCGTATTGGCATCCTTGGTGATATTTAGCGCCCTCTGATTATTCCGCACATTTGATGGTGCTACATAGCCTTCCCGGTTTGGTGCCTTCTTTTGATAATTACTTACTTGTAACACATACACAAGCAGCGAAGAATTAGAGAATCACACAGACAGCTGCAACCTCCAACTGGTTCTACTGCTTCCTCGACTACACTTCTCACACCCAATACAAGTGATAACGAGACAACAGTAGTCGGATGGTTGATAATGAAATTAACACAAGGAAAATGCACTGAATAAACAGATATAAATATTTGCACTCGCATAAAAGACTGGACTGTGTCACTCAACCCCCATACATACAGTTGGACCTCGTAGAGTCTTTTCCAGCAAACTCCGCACGTGGTACATCATGAGAGATATCAGTGACACAGGGTGGCAACCAAGTGTCGTCCCAACCTTAACCGCATGTGTTACATGCGAGTAACGATGACACACACAGGGGGTAGGTGCTGACGTGTACAGTGGTAGGTGAGAAGTGTACACTTCTCAAACACTTAGCCACACGTTGTTGACAAGCAAAGACCACGTGGGGGGTGATCATGTGGCAAGGTGCAGCTGACGAAACAGACGCACCGGGTTGCGTGGAGTGCAGCTTAATTCAGTTTGCTGTGCCCGGGAGTGACAGCAACACAGGGTGGTACACACGTGTGAGAACACTGGGTGGTACACACGTGTGAGCACACTGGGTGGTACACGTGGTGGCAGGCTGGTGATGGATGGAGAATACTGTCCCCCAGAAAGAGCTGTAACTTACTTATTTCACTCAGAAGAAATCCCAGTTCACTGCGAAAGGTTTGCTAACCCACTACTGTCCACCCACGAAGCATTAGACTAACGGATGGTGGAGATAAATGCAGATGGTCCTGGGGCAGTCTACTGTACTCTGGAATCACGTTTGGAGGTACATTTCTGGGCGCTGGTGGCTGAGTGGACAGCACGCTGGAGACGTAATCCTTTGGACCGTGGTTTGATTCCCGACGCCGGCAAGAAATGAAATGGGCAGAGTTTCTTTCACCCTGATGCCACTGTTACCTTGCAGTAAATAGGTACCTGGGAGTTAGACAGCTGCTATGGGCTGCTTCCTGTGTGTGTGGGGGGGGGGTGAAGGAATTAATAGTAGTAACAGGTTATTGATTGACAGTTGGGAGGTGGGCCGAAAAAGAGGAGTTCAACCCCCGCCAGCACAACTAGGTGAATACTTTCTAGCTCTCGTTTATCACCCATATATCGTTAATCTCAATCCCACATGAGACCGGATTCTGTAGACGGACGCGCGAGAATGAAATGTTGATGACGAGAATAACTTAAGGTCTCGTTTAGACTGTTTTCCTAGTTGCTGGCCGACAACTATGGAAATCACGTCTAGCGACTGCTTCAGAATTACAGCGTGAGGCGGCCTACACTGACTGCTACACACACTTCTAACCTTGTTCTTTGAGAGATCCAATCGGCGACCAGGCACATAGTGCCTAACCAAATAGGGGCCTACCCTCGAGTGGCGTGATGCTCATGACGTCACTGGAGGAAGCCTGTGTTTACACTATCCTTTGGAAAAGGGTCTCGACCTGGCGACCACAAGCTCTCTCACTACCAACAAACTCTATAACCGGATATTTGCATCCTTAGAGTTTCTAGTGTACTCTCTCATTTAACCTTGCTGTAACGTTCTTATGCTGGCACCCACAACAGCCATTGTGGTGACAACGGTCAGTGTTGACATAAGCTGTCCCCAGATACTCAACACGGCAGACTTAAGTCACGTATTAATGAAACTAGACTTGGTGCACTCTCTGTGTGCACTCAGTAAGGAAACAAAATGGGGATGTGTACTCTCCACCACACATTTAAGCTAGCTGGTGGATTACATTCCTCACATTATGCCCCATGTGTTTAACAATTTCTTCTGCTCTGTTGAATATAAGTTGAAATCTTGTTGGGTTTGTAACTGGGCACCGTGTTAGATAATGTTCCACTGGTCTGTCGGGCATTTCTCCACAGTGCTCATCTTCTGGAACCTGTAAGCCCATTTCCCATGCAATTGGGTTTCCAAGCCTGATGCGATGTAAGTGTACTTCTGTTGTTCTACTGCTCCCTTTCCTCAAAATAAGTGGTTCATAGTGGGTTGGATTCTTGTACCAACCTGCAGATCCAGATGTTGCAACTGCTGTGTTGTGGTCGCTGTACATCTTTTGCATTGCTCTATTTCAAATAACTTTCTTAATCTGTGATAGACTCTGTGGTATGTAAATACCCACATTTCTTATACACTCAGAAATCACAATAGCATGATACATTAAATGAACAAATCTAAAACTACCATGATGAGGGTTCGAACTTACGTCCAGGATGTTTTCTTCTCGTAGTTGCAAGATTGCAGCTGCATCTACAATATCATTTTCTATTACTCCCATATGACTTTGTACCCAGTTGATAAATACCTGGCGGCCTTGACGTTTAAGTCTCTGCAGTAATGTTATGATAACTGTGATCAGAATAGATGTTGCCATGTATCTGTTCTTGTTTCAATGCCAGTTCTTCTTCCTTTAGTTTTATCCAATTTTTAAACATAACCCTTATAAACTCGTTGGGAATTATCTCAATTAACTGAATCCATGCTGATGATTTGAGAGAAATCTTCATTTTTTAAGTGTTCCTAGACGTTTCTTTTCAAGCTTCTCTAGCGCCTAACATGAGAATGGTCCATAATGAAGCTACTTAGTAGTTTAGTGGCTCCTGTGTTCTTTCATTCTGGCACATTGACACTACATTGGCTGACTTCCATTCCTTTGGCAACTCCCTCTTTTTCAGTGATGAGTCGAAGAGTTAATGGGAGGCTCATGTCAGCAGTGACATATTTCAGTTTAAAAACAAAATAAAAAAAATTTTGCTTACAGTATGTTGGCGGGAGAGTGTTTATGAGTCATATGTTGGTTAGAGTAATGTAGTGAATGAGTGTTTGTGACTCATATATTGCTTAAAGTAATGTGTTAGTGAGTGTTCATGATTCTTACGTTGGTTGCAGTAAGGCAGTGCATGAGTGATTATGGTCGAATCTTAAGTAAAGCTTACTATACAATGTGTTTTACAACTTCATCTGAGACATTAAACCTCATTGAAAATCTTATATAATTTGTAACTTTCTACTGAAGTACACATCAAATCAGCACTTGCATGCTCATGTGAATGTCAGAGTGACTGTGTTGGTGAGTGTGTGTGTGTGTACTAATTATGCCTGGACCGAACATATATAGTCATCATTTACGTTACTTTCACTTATTCAAACACACTGCAAGTGCTGCAGTAAAAGTGAATGTGGCATTTACCTTCAGTTTCCTCATTGTTATATGCCTCACACAAGGCTTCCGATATCCTAATACAAGTACCGTGGAAAATCAATCTGCAAACCCCACATATTGGATACGTTGATTTGATCTGGGCCCGACTCTACAATTATACTGGGAACATTTACTAACTCTCGCTACTGACATCTCTGCTAACTTCTCAGTCTCTATTTACTTACTTTATTGCTGTCTTCTGACTACCACCAGCCTGTTGTTTATGGTTGCAAGCAGTGTTACAGTCTGGCTGTATCCACTGTCTGTCAAAGTAATATGAACTTGCCGTGAGCTATGTGGGCACTTGCCGTGTTGAGGGCACCTGCTGTGTTTATGGGCACTTGCTGTGTTGAGGGCACCTGCTGTGTTTGTGGGCACTTGCTGTGTTGAGGGCACCTGCTGTCTTTGTGGGCACTTGCTGTGTTGAGGGCACCTGCTGTGTCTGTGGGCACTTGCTGTGTTGAGGGCACCTGCTGTGTTGTGGGCACTTGCTGTGTTGAGGGCACCTGCTGTGTTGTGGGCACTTGCTGTGTTGAGGGCACCTGCTGTCTTTGTGGGCACTTGCTGTGTTGAGGGCACCTGCTGTCTTTGTGGGCACTTGCTGTGTTGAGGGCACTTGCTGCTGTCTTTGTGGGCACTTGCTGTGTTGAGAGTACCTGCTGTGTTTGTGGGCACTTGCTGTGTTGAGAGTACATGCTGTGTTTGTGGGCACTTGCTGTGTTGAGAGTACCTGCTGTGTTTGTGGGCACTTGCTGTGTTGAGAGTACCTGCTGTGTTTGTGGGCACTTGCCGTGTTGAGGGCACCCGCTGTGTTTGTGGGCACTTGCCGTGTTGAGGGCACCTGCTGTGTTTGTGGGCACTTGCTGTGTTGAGGGCACCTGCTGTCTTTGTGGGCACTTGCTGTGTTGAGGGCACCTGCTGTCTTTGTGGGCACTTGCTGTGTTGAGGGCACCTGCTGTGTTTGTGGGCACTTGCTGTGTTGAGAGTACCTGCTGTGTTTGTGGGCACTTGCTGTGTTGAGAGTACCTGCTGTGTTTGTGGGCACTTGCTGTGTTGAGAGTACCTGCTGTGTTTGTGGGCACTTGCCGTGTTGAGGGCACCCGCTGTGTTTGTGGGCACTTGCCGTGTTGAGGGCACCTGCTGTGTTTGTGGGCACTTGCTGTGTTTGTGGGCACTTGCCGGGAGCTATGTGGACACCTGCCGGGAGCTATGAGGGCACTTGCTGGGAGCTATGTGGGCACTTGCTGGGAGCTATGTGGGCACTTGCTGGGAGCTATGAGGGCACTTGCTGGGAGCTATGTGGACACCTGCCGGGAGCTATGAGGGCACTTGCTGGGAGCTATGTGGGCACCTGCCGGGAGCTATGTGGGCACTTGCTGTGTTTATGGGCACTGATGAGTATCCTCGTTCTGTGATCCAAATTTGCAGATGTTATGCATAATATGTTTGCGTAAGTCTTATCTAACTTTCGACATTTGATATACTTTAAGTCCTCCCCCTTCTTGCCTCAAATGATAGTTTCATTTTTCTCTTTAATTTCTCCTAGAAAATGATAGTATCTCTGTCGTTGCCTCAACGAGATCCTGATAATTCTTGTCCTCTTCTTCTACCCGGTTTCCTAAAACTAGTTTTTTTCATATTTGTATTTCTATGGCTTGTGCATCCCTCCCCTGAGCACCTGCATCCCTATCCTGAACTCCGCCTGCATTCACTGAGCTCCCCTCGAGTGTCTGATTTCCCCCCCAGGGGGGAAATCAGACATTCGAGACAAATCAGACAAATCAGGCAGGTTCACCTGGTCCAACCTGGTGAACTTGCCAATACGAATATTTTCTATTATTTGTTTATGATCTATAAATTGTTTCATGAACACATTGTGTTCCTCTGCAACTCTTTCATTGACTTCGAAATTTTTTCCAATTCCTTCATTATTACGTGTTTATTCTCATACATTACTTCCTCTACGATTTCACCTATAGCTCGATCTATATTTGCATTCTTCTTGCATCCTATTTTGTATGTATGCACATCTTCTTAAATAAAAATTATTATTATTAATTAATGGTAATTTCTTCTCACAGACATAATAACATAGGATAAAACCCACACTTGTGTATTTGTAAAATTATAATAATAATAATAATAATAAAATAATAATAAAAATAATAATAATAAAAATAATAATAAAAATAATAATAATAATATATTATTATTATTATTATTATGCTTATTATTTTTATTATTATTATTGGTGCGAGTAGAACTGGTTGTAGGATTAAGGCCACTTAAAATTAGGTTTGTAATATTAAGAGCCGTTATTCATTTGTGTATATGATATATAATGTTTGTTCATGGCACCTATAGCCGTTGTGTGACGTAATCGTGGCTTGTAAATAAACGCCGTGCTGTTCACACCAGTGTTTTCCTGCATGCCCATACTTAACACATACCATCTTTGATTGGTGCGAGTGGAACAAGATCATCAGTATAACAGAAACATTGACCTTAGTACTGTCTCTGTGAGAGCCAGCTCGACTGGCTCCATGCTCTCTCAACAATGGACCACGAGGGCAAGTAATATAGGACTGAAAACAAAGCATTATTTTTGACTCTATTCTTTAGTGATAGATTTTCAGAGAGGGCATCCCTCCATTTCATAGGTAGGAATTCAATGAGTATTTAATAAAATACGTTGTTTAATAGTGTGTTTAGGGGGTGTTTGTGTCTTCCAATAACCGTAAGGGTGCCACAGGTCAGCATCCTGGGACCTCACCTATTTCTTATACATCAATGTCTGCAACATTATTAAACCTATGCTATTTACCGATGATACTACCTTCATCTACTCAGACCCCAACCCACACACACACTAAATAATGTTGTATATAACGAATTAAAAACGTACACTCATGGATGTCAACCAAGAAACTCACACTAAACATAAAAAAGACCTACTACATTTTATTTTAGAAGCAAATCATCAAATGAAATTCAGCTTCAGATAGACAATATTAACATCAGCAAGAAAGTTCCTGGGCCTATACACAGACAAGAGATTCAACTTCAGCACTCACATACATTACATAATCAAAAAACTTTAAAAAAAGGTCTTTATACTTTCTAAAATTAAATATTATATTCTAAACTCCACTCTTCTCTCATTATACTACGCTCTAATCCTTTCCTATCTTACATACCGTATCTGTGTATGGAGATCAACCACTGAAAACTGCCTCAAGTCCATCATTCCCCAACAAAAATCTGCAATCAGAATAAAAACAAACTCTGTTTTCAGACAACACACAGCCCTTATGTTTAAATCCCTAAACATGCTAAACATAAATTCACTCCAATCATTCTCTTGTGCCATTTACATGTACAAAACCTTGTTCCTAAATCCAAATCCTGATCTGAAACTCTTCCTAGACTGATGTAATAGAACCCATAATCAACATACCAGAAATAATTATATCTCTGATATATCCTCAGAGTCAAACTAAATCGGTGTTAACACTCTTTGGAAATAAAGGGACCTAGTCTGTGCAACTCACTCCCTAACAAATAAAAAATCTTTCCAACCTATGCCTTATTCAAAAGTAAAAGCAAAAAATACCTAATTTCATCCTCATAGTTTCCTACCTAGTGCTTCAGACTCGCACTGTATCTTGTGCTACCTACTCTCTCATTATATGTGCCTAAGCTATACAACTTGACTATAGTAATCACTGCTATCATCTTATATCATGGATGCAGGCGACGAGTCACAATACCGTGGCTAAAGTATGTTGACCAGACCACACACTAGAACGTGAAGGGATGACGACGTTTCGGTCCGTCCTGGACCATTCTCAAGTCGATTGTCTTGAGAATGGCCACAATCGACTTGAGAATGGTCCAGGACGGACCGAAACGTCGTCATCCCTTCACGTTCTAGTGTGTGGTCTGGTCAACATTATATCATAGATGTTATGTTGAATGCAAATTTTATTATAATGAACATAGAAATAATCGTGAAACTATCCTACAATGTCCATGTTGATAATCCTCAAATTTTACTATAAGGTACCTAGTAATTTTCTCAAAATTTTATTATAATGTATGTATTAACATTCTTCAAATTTTGCTACTACTTACATACTTACAATTATTTGTAAGATTAAGGACCTGCTCGAAATGCTAGCGTGTTAGTGGCTTTACTANCGTATTATAAAATTCAAATAGTGTACCCCGCGAGATGTTTTGGGGTCATTCAGACTGTGATAAAAGTCATCAAAGTACAGAAGAAAATCTTAAGTATCCCTACTTGCAGATTATGCATAATTGCTGAGATCTACAAACGAAGATGTTCGAAGAAGAATGCAAGGAGATCTAGATGCGCTCAAGTAGTGACGCACCTCACTAAACATAGACGAGACGAAGAGAAGGCACCAGGAAGAGTTTAGGCTAGAAAACTATTTCATGACTCTGTTAAGAGAACAAGGTGAAGACTGCTAGGATGGTACACATGCACATGGACAGATAATTTACATCAAAGTTGTGAGAAATGTTTAGGTGACCAAAATACTATTATCAATGCAACACAGTGTCCCAGACGTACTAACGTTCCACAGTCTCATCCATATTGATTTGATCTCCAGTTTTCTCTTCAGAACTTTGTCCTCACAGAGACCCCCCTCCCCTACTAATGAGGACGGAGAGGTAGCCTATCCTCTGATCAGGAAGAGTCCCAGGTGTTTGCGTGAAGACGTAGTGACTGCCTTCGACGCCTCGTCTTCTCTAACATGAGCAAGAAGCCAGTGGCATCTGGTCCAGCTGCAGGAGGCACCCAGCAGGACGCTCCTGATGTCACCTCTAGTAAGCAGTTTATAACCATCGTCGGACTAAAGCAAACAAACAAAGATACAGAAGAAATTGACTGGTTAAAGACGAAAGTTTTTGAATTGGAAATTAAAATAAAAACATTAGAGACGAATCTGCCCGGTGATAGTGGTGAAGTGAGTCATGCTAGTGATAGTGATAAAGTCAATTCTCCCATCACCAGTAGTGATTTGAGTGACAATTTTGCAGCTGTTGAGGGTTCTACACCCATCTCTACGGAGCATGAGTGTCAAATCTCCATGAGGAATTGTGTTTGAGTAGTCATTGATCCCTCACTGATACCCCCCACTAGATCATGCTGAAACACTGAGGTTGTTAAACATAAAAAGTTTAGGAAAATAACAACTCATACTCGGGTAAAATGCATCCTGGGCAAAAGTGATATTACTAAGGACACACATAAAAAAGTTGGTTATGCTGTCAAAGTGTTTCAAGAGCTTAAATATTATCTTCATTTCCTTGATACTTAACCATAGCTCACCAAACAAAAACAATTAAGTTTATTTCTTGGAACATTCGAAGTGTTTGCTTTCGGATAAATCACGTAATCTTGTATGCTAAAATGATAGACGTGGATGAGATTTGTTTACAGGAACCGTATATGTCCACAACTATCAAGAAAATCCCACTCGGGACACCTGGCTATATAGCATACAACAACCCTATTGGAACTAGTTTACTCGTATGTTAAGAGTGGATTAGTCTGTAAACTAATTAAAAATCACAAGAGGGATACTATACATTATAAAAAATTCAAATTACAAACGGCAAACAGCCATTTCCTACTGTATAACATATATGCACGATGTAGTGCTTATATGTACTGAAAGCAGACCTACTACCGTAGCCTACAAGTAACACAGCTATGTTATGTATGAGTGACTTTAATGCTCGTCACACTGCTCTTGGTGATGTTCAATGTAACAATAATGGAGGGGGTGTTCATGAAATACCTAACTGATCATAATATTACTGTGTATGATACTGATAAACTCTTACGGTATCATAATCTTAACTGTTGCGGTGGAATGTGGAGTGGCGATATCGGCGTCATCTATGGACCTGCACTCCAACTCCCAGGTATTAGGAGAGATGCAGACAACGCCCTTGTCTGCGGTGGTGGTGCGTCGGTGAAAGGCTCTTGTTTCATTCCAAAGTTAAGAGGTGAGGTCGATGTTGATGACCTCTGGTGGGCGGCATAACGATATCAACGCCATCTAGGTTGTGCATGCAATTACAATTTCAGTTCCCCGGTGGAGGGGTATTATCCTAAGGTCACCCAGTATACTGTCTGTCTAGCTAATGATGTTTATGTTCACAGAGGTGACGTGAGGAGCCGAGTGTGCTGAGGCGGGCAGTTCTCCTTGGGCAATCCAAAACTCTTGACTTGGTCGTGTGAGAGGAAAAAGTGGCCGATGTCGGAAGTAACAGTGTGTTACCTGCTGGATTTATGAAGTGTTGTGTGGACCGACGTACCCGGGAATTGGCCAAGAAGAGTTACAAGACGACAGTAGTGTGTTGAGAAGTGCTGCTAGACTTTTGCCAGGGGATTTCTCCCCTTTACGTGATTGAGACCCCTGTCAGCTTATTGCTGAAACCCTCTGCCTGTGTGTTTTTAGAGAGCAGATGTGGGTATCACGTCTGCTCACATATTTATTTGTATGTGAGCATTGTATTGATAAGGTGAGTTAACTGCCCCATGTTGAGGAAGGTGAACTCGCCAGTGATTACCATTAAGAGTGGAAGACGTGAACTGGGACATAGTGGACTTGCTGGGATTTGAAGAGCACTGCCGTTCTATTGAGTGTCCTGAGTGAAAGAGATACTGTAAATATGTGTAGTAATTCTTAGAGATATAATATATATGTTGGTGAAAGTTATAATATATTGGTGAAGGTGTAATTGCGTGTTGTTTATCTCCCCTTTATTCTTTGCACTTCTACTTGCCACAGCAAGTTCTTGAAAACTTACTATCGACATGGGGTAGGATCAAGAAGAGGTTATAAGACACCGTAACAGAAAGAAACTGGTTATGGACCCAGCTGGTTCGTAACAGAAAGAATATAGTAATTATCGAAAAATCTAAAGAAAATTCGAGATCAAATCGAAATGATTGTGACTGTGGAACATTAGTAAGTCCGGGACACTGCGTTACCTAGATAGTCTTTTGGTCACCTAAACGTTTCTCACAACTTTGATCTAAATTATCTGTCCATGTGCACATGTACCATCCTGGCAGTTTTCACCTTGATGTATTAACAGAATCAAGAAATAGCTTTCTAGCCTATACTGTTCCTGGTGCCTCCTCTTCGTCTCACCTCTGTTTAGTTCTTTGCATTTGTCAGTGTTAAAGGAAAGTGACTATCTGTCCGTCAACCGCTTGAGCACCTACTGTAGATTACCTTCCGCAAACGCACACACCGAAACTACGACGTTGATACAACTTTCGAACAAGTTTTAACACCTAACCAGTTATAACAACCAATATAGCAAGTTGTAACAACGTTCTGATAAGTTATAAACACGTTAAGCCAAGATGTAACAACTTTATTACAAGTTGTAACAAACTGAAAATTGACAGTTACTGTTTGTTTCCATTGCTTGTACTCTCCCTCATATGCCATCGTTTGTAAATCTCGGCAATTAATCATATTCCGAAAACAAGGATGGATATTTAGGACATTCTTCTGTTAGTTTGATGACATATATTACAATCTGAATGACCCCAAATGATCTCGCAGAAAAAATTAGAAAGTTTTATTTTTTTTGGCAGTGATATTCCTATGTGAACCCTAATCCTATGTCTGGTTCACTAAATGTAATTTTTTTCTTGTTTCCCTTTTATTAAAGCGTATGAATATTTATGGCTCTTACTTTCGTTTCAGAATCACACACACAATCTTACTATCTCAGCCAGAAGGACTGCACAAAGGCCAACACATAATGTGTCAGATGTGAGTTTATAACATCGAAATGAAATATAGGTGAGTTAAAGTGCTGGAGTTCAGTAACCTGATTCTCAAAATCATTTGTTCATTGGTTCCAGAGTTGCTTGCAGGAATCTTGAGGGGTAATCCACAGGGTTCTCACACAAGATTTGTATTCCGTGATTTGTATTCAGTGATTTGGTTATGATTAGGTTCGAATTCAGGAGACAACACAATTTAAATGCAAGATTTAGTATTAGTCTCGGCCCTCCTGCATGGGCATGTAGGGACAAAATGAACTAACTGAACACTTATATACACTCCGACTCTATTACAATGATATATAATGCAATACAAGGCAAACGAAACAACGAAAACAAATAACAATCCGATCAATCAAAGCAGGACTTGCCACCAACACAATCTTCTGATAATCAAATTAATTATGTTAACCCACGTCCCATTGACGGCAATCAAAGACAATTAATCAGTTATGTTAATTGTTCTATTACACAAACAAGAACACTCAATTACAATCAATCAAATAAAATATATCATTACTTAATTACGTTAATTAATTCGGTTAATTACATAAGGTAATTCATTAAGTTAACAATGTTTATTACTGTCACATAGACAGAGATCAATCAAAGATAATTTACATTAAGTACAATCTGTCATTCAGACAGCTAATCAAACAAAACAGTAACTCTTCAGAGTAACTACTCTGCCACTATGACCATTAAACAATCAGTGAGTAATGACTTTAATTGCTGTCACATGGACAGTAATTAAAGTCTTTACTGTCACATGGACAGTTAATCAATCATGATGAATTACGTTAATAATGTTATCACACAGACGGCTTACCATGGAAAAATTAGTTAACACTTTACTAATTATGTTAAATACACTGTCACAAGGTCAGCTGTCAAAACAAGGAATGACGTTCAATGACTTCTCAATAAAATAATTAGATTATTTTATTGCTTATCACGAAGACAAGTCAGAACTCGATATTAATTAATGCTTCAATTCTCAGCACTTAATAATCACAAGGCACAAAAGTACACCACAGCACAAATCACTATACAAATGTAATCACAGGTTAATTAAATAATCACAGAACATCACAAAAGACAACCATCCACAAAAGACTTACACAAGTTCTGGTTGTCTGAAATGAGATAGAAACATCAGATGGGAATTCTACAATACGTATCGGTATAACTGAACCGTACAGTCGCAGCACAATCAATATACACTTACTAAATGTGAGGAGTTTTTGCAACACAACCCCCCTCCCCGCTCTGCTAGTTTCTGCCGTGAGGGGGGCTTAGTGGGCAGCTGCCGGAGTGTGATGCTCCTTGGGACAGTCCTCTGTCCTTTTCTAGCCTTGTGCTTCTGCTGCCGTCCTCTCCAATTATGCCGAGCACCTTTTCCTTTTCTTCTGTTTCGTTTTTCTCCCCCCCTCTTCTCCTATCTGCTTGTCGTTTCCTGCCGACCTTTTGCTTGTTTTGGATCTTTCTTTGGACTTCTTCTATTTTGACGCCCGGGTGCTTGAGGAGGCATACTCTTGCACCCATAGAACTGTAGTACCCAACATCTCGAGCGAGGGGAACCTTTTATTGTCAATCCCCCTTTCGTCGCTGAACCCGATCTCGACAGACTGACGGTTCTTAAGGTGGCGTTTGTGGGGCGTATACTCACGACGCACCCCTGGGGGGCCCCGGCATGATCGGCGATAGCTTCCTGTTGGGTGTCCTGCCTCTAATTGTGGCTCCATGGTGGGTATGGGGCACATTCGTGGATGAATTCCTTTTTCCTCGTATATATGTCGTTGAATGTTTCTGTTATACCCTCTCAGACTCGTGGGGTGGGCGACCAAGCCCTCGAGTCGGCCTGTATTGGAAGACCCGGCTCTGTAGCTCCTGCTGCGTTGGGCCCCGACCTTGCTCCTCCTTTGACCATCCTGACTTCTTCCCCCAGCTCCCCTCCCTCCTCTGGTTGGGTCGAGCCTCCAGCCCCCGGTGGTGACCACTTCTTCCCTCTGGTGCGGCCAAGTCTCTCGTTGTGACTACTGCGCCTTTTGTCCCCCTCTCTCTCTGGGGGTTCTCAACGCCGTTCGCGCCCCGGCCGCACTCGCTCGATTCCTTCCCGTACTGACGCGTATCAGGCCTTGTTTGGTCCCGCTTCCTGGGCCAAATAGGTCGATTTCCTCCCTCTTGATTCTGCGCCTCCTGATGAGTTCTCCCTCCATCGGCATCTTGTTGATTCCGTGGATGCATCCGTTACCTTCAACCCCACTCGTCTCGGTACACGTGTTGTTGCTGCTCCTTCTCAGGATGCAGCTTCCCGCTTGGGTGCCTTATCTTGCCTTGGCGAGATCCTGTTCGGGTCTGATTCCCGAACAGGGATCTCGGGTTTGATTCCCGACGCCGGCAAGAAATGAAATGGGCAGAGTTTCTTTCACCCTGATGCCACTGTTACCTTGCAGTAAATAGGTACCTGGGAGTTAGACAGCTGCTATGGGCTGCTTCCTGTGTGTGTGGGGGGGGGTGAAGGAATTAATAGTAGTAACAGGTTATTGATTGACAGTTGGGAGGTGGGCCGAAAAAGAGGAGTTCAACCCCCGCCAGCACAACTAGGTGAATACTTTCTAGCTCTCGTTTATCACCCATATATCGTTAATCTCAATCCCACATGAGACCGGATTCTGTAGACGGACGCGCGAGAATGAAATGTTGATGACGAGAATAACTTAAGGTCTCGTTTAGACTGTTTTCCTAGTTGCTGGCCGACAACTATGGAAATCACGTCTAGCGACTGCTTCAGAATTACAGCGTGAGGCGGCCTACACTGACTGCTACACACACTTCTAACCTTATTCTTTGAGAGATCCAATCGGCGACCAGGCACATAGTGCCTAACCAAATAGGGGCCTACCCTCGAGTGGCGTGATGCTCATGACGTCACTGGAGGAAGCCTGTGTTTACACTATCCTTTGGAAAAGGGTCTGGACCTGGCGACCACAAGCTCTCTCACTACCAACAAACTCTATAACCGGATATTTGCATCCTTAGAGTTTCTAGTGTACTCTCTCATTTAACCTTGCTGTAACGTTCTTATGCTGGCACCCACAACAGCCAATGTGGTGACAACGGACAGTGTTGACATAAGCTGTCCCCAGATACTCAACACGGCAGACTTAAGTCACGTATTAATGAAACTAGACTTGGTGCACTCTCTGTGTGCACTCAGTAAGGAAACAAAATGGGGGTGTGTACTCTCCACCACACATTTAAGCTAGCTGGTGGATTACATTCCTCACATTATGCCCCATGTGTTTAACAATTTCTTCTGCTCTGTTGAATATAAGTTGAAATCTTGTTGGGTTTGTAACTGGGCACCGTGTTAGATAATGTTCCACTGGTCTGTCGGGCATTTCTCCACAGTGCTCATCTTCTGGAACCTGTAAGCCCATTTCCCATGCAATTGGGTTTCCAAGCCTGATGCGATGTAAGTGTACTTCTGTTGTTCTACTGCTCCCTTTCCTCAAAATAAGTGGTTCATAGTGGGTTGGATTCTTGTACCAACCCGCAGATCCTGATGTTGCAACTGCTGTGTTGTGGTCACTGTACATCTTTTGCATTGCTCTATTTCAAATAACTTTCTTAATCTGTGATAGACTCTGTGGTATGTAAATACCCACATTTCTTATACACTCAGAAATCACAATAGCATGATACATTAAATGAACAAATCTAAAACTACCATGATGAGGGTTCGAACTTACGTCCAGGATGTTTTCTTCTCGTAGTTGCAAGATTGCAGCTGCATCTACAATATCATTTTCTATTATTCCCATATGACTTTGTACCCAGTTGATAAATACCTGGCGGCCTTGACGTTTAAGTCTCTGCAATAAGTTATGATAACTGTGATCAGAATAGATGTTGCCATGTATCTGTTCTTGTTTCAATGCCAGTTCTTCTTCCTTTAGTTTTATCCAATTTTTAAACATAACCCTTATAAACTCGTTGGGAATTATCTCAATTAACTGAATCCATGCTGATGATTTGAGAGAAATCTTCATTTTTTAAGTGTTCCTAGACGTTTCTTTTCAAGCTTCTCTAGCGCCTAACATGAGAATGGTCCATAATGAAGCTACTTAGTAGTTTAGTGGCTCCTGTGTTCTTTCATTCTGGCACATTGACACTACATTGGCTGACTTCCATTCCTTTGGCAACTCCCTCTTTTTCAGTGATGAGTCGAAGAGTTAATGGGAGGCTCATGTCAGCAGTGACATATTTCAGTTTAAAAACAAAATAAAAAAATTTTTGCTTACAGTATGTTGGCGGGAGAGTGTTTATGAGTCATATGTTGGTTAGAGTAATGTAGTGAATGAGTGTTTGTGACTCATATATTGCTTAAAGTAATGTGTTAGTGAGTGTTCATGATTCTTACGTTGGTTGCAGTAAGGCAGTGCATGAGTGATTATGGTCGAATCTTAAGTAAAGCTTACTATACAATGTGTTTTACAACTTCATCTGAGACATTAAACCTCATTGAAAATCTTATATAATTTGTAACTTTCTACTGAAGTACACATCAAATCAGCACTTGCATGCTCATGTGAATGTCAGAGTGACTGTGTTGGTGAGTGTGTGTGTGTGTACTAATTATGCCTGGACCGAACATATATAGTCATCATTTACGTTACTTTCACTTATTCAAACACACTGCAAGTGCTGCAGTAAAAGTGAATGTGGCATTTACCTTCAGTTTCCTCATTGTTATATGCCTCACACAAGGCTTCCGATATCCTAATACAAGTACCGTGGAAAATCAATCTGCAAACCCCACATTTTGGATACGTTGATTTGATCTGGGCCCGACTCTACAATTATACTGGGAACATTTACTAACTCTCGCTACTGACATCTCTGCTAACTTCTCAGTCTCTATTTACTTACTTTATTGCTGTCTTCTGACTACCACCAGCCTGTTGTTTATGGTTGCAAGCAGTGTTACAGTCTGGCTGTATCCACTGTCTGTCAGAGTAATATGAACTTGCCGTGAGCTATGTGGGCACTTGCCGTGTTGAGGGCACCTGCTGTGTTTATGGGCACTTGCTGTGTTGAGGGCACCTGCTGTGTTTGTGGGCACTTGCTGTGTTGAGGGCACCTGCTGTGTTTGTGGGCACTTGCTGTGTTGAGAGCACCTGCTGTGTTTGTGGGCACTTGCTGTGTTGAGGGCACCTGCTGTGTTTGTGGGCACTTGCTGTGTTGAGGGCACCTGCTGTCTTTGTGGGCACTTGCTGTGTTGAGATCACCTGCTGTGTCTGTGGGCACTTGCTGTGTTGAGGGCACCTGCTGTCTTTGTGGGCACTTGCTGTGTTGAGGGCACCTGCTGTCTTTGTGGGCACTTGCTGTGTTGAGGGCACCTGCTGTGTGGGCACTTGCTGTGTTGAGAGTACCTGCTGTGTTTGTGGGCACTTGCTGTGTTGAGAGTACCTGCTGTGTTTGTGGGCACTTGCTGTGTTGATAGTACCTGCTGTGTTTGTGGGCACTTGCTGTGTTGAGAGTACCTGCTGTGTTTGTGGGCACTTGCCGTGTTGAGGGCACCCGCTGTGTTTGTGGGCACTTGCCGTGTTGAGGGCACCTGCTGTGTTTGTGGGCACTTGCCGTGTTGAGGGCACCCGCTGTGTTTGTGGGCACTTGCCGTGTTGAGGGCACCTGCTGTGTTTGTGGGCACTTGCCGTGTTGAGGGCACCTGCTGTGTTTGTGGGCACTTGCCGTGTTCAGGGCACCTGCTGTGTTTGTGGGCACTTGCCGTGTTGAGGGCACCCGCTGTGTTTGTGGGCACTTGCCGTGTTGAGGGCACCTGCTGTGTTTGTGGGTACTTGCCGTGTTGAGGGCACCTGCTGTGTTTGTGGGCACTTGCCGTGTTGAGGGCACCCGCTGTGTTTGTGGGCACTTGCCGTGTTGAGGGCACCTGCTGTGTTTGTGGGCACTTGCTGTGTTTGTGGGCACTTGCCGGGAGCTATGTGGGCACCTGCCGGGAGCTATGTGGGCACCTGCCGGGAGCTATGTGGGCACCTGCCGGGAGCTATGTGGGCACCTGCCGGGAGCTATGTGGGCACCTGCCGGGAGCTATGTGGGCACCTGCCGGGAGCTATGTGGGCACCTGCCGGAGCTATGAGGGCACCTGCTGTGTTTGTGGGCACTTGCTGTGTTTGTGGGCACTTGCCGGGAGCTATGTGGGCACCTGCCGGGAGCTATGAGGGCACTTGCTGGGAGCTATGTGGGCACTTGCTGGGAGCTATGTGGGCACCTGCCGGGAGCTATGAGGGCACTTGCTGGGAGCTATGTGGGCACTTGCTGGGAGCTATGTGGGCACCTGCCGGGAGCTATGTGGGCACTTGCTGGGAGCTATGTGGGCACCTGCCGGGAGCTATGTGGGCACTGCTGTGTTTATGGGCACTGATGAGTATCCTCGTTCTGTGATCCAAATTTGCAGATGTTATGCATAATATGTTTGCGTAAGTCTTACCTAACTTTCGACATTTGATATACTTTAAGTCCTCCCCCTTCTTGCCTCAAATGATAGTTTCATTTTTCTCTTTAATTTCTCCTAGAAAATGATAGTATCTCTGTCGTTGCCTCAACGAGATCCTGATAATTCTTGTCCTCTTCTTATACCCGGTTTCCTAAAACTAGTTTTTTTCATCTTTGTATTTCTATGGCTTGTGCATCCCTCCCCTGAGCACCTGCATCCCTATCCTGAACTCCGCCTGCATTCACTGAGCTCCCCTCGAGTGTCTGATTTCCCCCCCAGGGGGGAAATCAGACATTCGAGACAAATCAGACAAATCGGGCAGGTTCACCTGGTCCAACCTGGTGAACTTGCCAATACGAATATTTTCTATTATTTGTTTATGATCTATAAATTCATGAACACATTGTGTTCCTCTGCAACTCTTTCATTGACTTCGAAATTTTTTCCAATTCCTTCATTATTACGTGTTTATTCTCATACATTACTTCCTCTACGATTTCACCTATAGCTCGATCTATATTTGCATTCTTCTTGCATCCTATTTTGTATGTATGCACATCTTCTTAAATAAAAATTATTATTATTATTAATTAATGGTAATTTCTTCTCACAGACATAATAACATAGGATAAAACCCACACTTGTGTATTTGTAAAATTATAATAATAATAATAATAATAAAAAATAATAATAATAAAAATAATAATAATAATAAAAATAATAAAAATAATAATAATAATATTATTATTATTATTATTATGCTTATTATTTTTATTATTATTATTGGTGCGAGTAGAACTGGTTGTAGGATTAAGGCCACTTAAAATTAGGTTTGTAATATTAAGAGCCGTTATTCATTTGTGTATATGATATATAATGTTTGTTCATGGCACCTATAGCCGTTGTGTGACGTAATCGTGGCTTGTAAATAAACGCCGTGCTGTTCACACCAGTGTTTTCCTGCATGCCCATACTTAACACATACCATCTTTGATTGGTGCGAGTGGAACAAGATCATCAGTATAACAGAAACATTGACCTTAGTACTGTCTCTGTGAGAGCCAGCTCGACTGGCTCCATGCTCTCTCAACAATGGACCACGAGGGCAAATAATATAGGACTGAAAACAAAGCATTATTTTTGACTCTATTCTTTAGTGATAGATTTTCAGAGAGGGCATCCCTCCATTTCATAGGTAGGAATTCAATGAGTATTTAATAAAATACGTTGTTTAATAGTGTGTTTAGGGGGTGTTTGTGTCTTCCAATAACCGTAAGGGTGCCACAGGTCAGCATCCTGGGACCTCACCTATTTCTTATACATCAATGTCTGCAACATTATTAAACCTATGCTATTTACCGATGATACTACCTTCATCTACTCAGACCCCAACCCACACACACACTAAATAATGTTGTATATAACGAATTAAAAACGTACACTCATGGATGTCAACCAAGAAACTCACACTAAACATAAAAAAGACCTACTACATTTTATTTTAGAAGCAAATCATCAAATGAAATTCAGCTTCAGATAGACAATATTAACATCAGCAATAAAGTTCCTGGGCCTATACACAGACAAGAGATTCAACTTCAGCACTCACATACATTACATAATCAAAAAACTTTAAAAAAAGGTCTTTATACTTTCTAAAATTAAATATTATATTCTAAACTCCACTCTTCTCTCATTATACTACGCTCTAATCCTTTCCTATCTTACATACCGTATCTGTGTATGGAGATCAACCACTGAAAACTGCCTCAAGTCCATCATTCCCCAACAAAAATCTGCAATCAGAATAAAAACAAACTCTGTTTTCAGACAACACACAGCCCTTATGTTTAAATCCCTAAACATGCTAAACATAAATTCACTCCAATCATTCTCTTGTGCCATTTACATGTACAAAACCTTGTTCCTAAATCCAAATCCTGATCTGAAACTCTTCCTAGACTGATGTAATAGAACCCATAATCAACATACCAGAAATAATTATATCTCTGATATATCCTCAGAGTCAAACTAAATCGGTGTTAACACTCTTTGGAAATAAAGGGACCTAGTCTGTGCAACTCACTCCCTAACAAATAAAAAATCTTTCCAACCTATGCCTTATTCAAAGTAAAAGCAAAAAATACCTAATTTCATCCTCATAGTTTCCTACCTAGTGCTTCAGACTCGCACTGTATCTTGTGCTACCTACTCTCTCATTATATGTGCCTAAGCTATACAACTTGACTATAGTAATCACTGCTATCATCTTATATCATGGATGCAGGCGACGAGTCACAATACCGTGGCTAAAGTATGTTGACCAGACCACACACTAGAACGTGAAGGGATGACGACGTTTCGGTCCGTCCTGGACCATTCTCAAGTCGATTGTCTTGAGAATGGCCACAATCGACTTGAGAATGGTCCAGGACGGACCGAAACGTCGTCATCCCTTCACGTTCTAGTGTGTGGTCTGGTCAACATTATATCATAGATGTTATGTTGAATGCAAATTTTATTATAATGAACATAGAAATAATCGTGAAACTATCCTACAATGTCCATGTTGATAATCCTCAAATTTTACTATAAGGTACCTAGTAATTTTCTCAAAATTTTATTATAATGTATGTATTAACATTCTTCAAATTTTGCTACTACTTACATACTTACAATTATTTGTAAGATTAGGACCTGCTCGAAATGCTAGGCGTGTTAGTGGTTTACTAGAATATAAAAACATCAATACTATGTACTCTGATAAACCCAAATATATATATATAATATATATATATATAATATATATATATATGAATAAAACTCACACCCCAAAAATGAGGTGATTTATAAAAAATGCTATGCCCAAGATAACCTCCAGGTGCCGGCGGGAAGTGGCTCAACTAGCTAACACTATCACTTCCTTATGTCCGGTCGTGATGGTCAAGTGGTTTAAGGCATCCCTGTAGAATACCCAGTTGCGTTGCTCCTGGGAGTCCTGGGTTCGAGTCACTTCTGGGGTGTGAAGTTTTCATTAGCATATAGTCTGGGGACCATTCAGGCTTGTTCGCATATATAATATATATATATATATATATATATAATACATATATATTATATATATATATATATATATAATATGCGAACAAGCCTGAATGGTCCCCAGGACTATATGCAACTGAAAACTCACACCCTAGAAGTGACTCGAACCATACTGCCAGGAGCAACACAACTGGTATGTACAGGGATGCCTTAATCCGCTTGACCATCATGACCGGACATAAGGAAGTGATAGCCGAAGCTATTTGAACCACTTCCCCGCCGGCACTCGATGGTAATCTTGGGCTTAGCATTTTATCAAATCACCTCATTTTTGGGGCAACACATGAGGAAACACAAATGCGAACAAGCCTGAATGGTCCCCAGGACTATATGCAATTGAAAACTCACACCCCAGAAGTGACTCAAACCCATACTGCCAGGAGCAACGCAACTGGTATGCTCAGGGAAAGCGATTACGGCGTCCCTGTACATACCAGTTGCGTTCATTGGTATGCGTTCGCTACTTAAACTACCCATGTCTTTTCGCTCATAGAACAACGAACCCTACACGCTCTCTGATATATAGCTTAATTAATAAACATTCATAAATAAGCTTATATTTGTATATGTTATCAGAAAGGCAGAGATAAAATAGTTTCTGGGAATCAATCACAAAGATTATACCTTATTAGAGAGGAAAGATTATCATATTTAAAGAAGGTTTCGTGGACGACTATCGATGAGAACTACGACCTTCCGAAGATCATTGGTATTTTTTTTAGATACTGTAATAAACGAAGTTTTCTATGTCATCAGAAAGACAGAAATATAAGCTACATTTTAAATCGCAAAAATATATGCGTTTTTGTAGTTACTTGATGGCTAGCTCACGGAGTGTGAAGCCCTGCACATCAGCTAATCATATAATATCGTATAATTAATTTCCATATATGCAAATTAACCTTAAAGGTCAATATGTCAGGAGAAAGATGTAAACGTTAATGTGACTACAGTTGAAGAAATATATATACATATTAAGTGAAAGCCAAGATATGGGTAAATAAATAATACAATACCATCACCGGTGTCTGGACACACACATGAAAACTATCTAAGCATCTGTGTCCAGCCAGGCGGGGAACAAAGGCGGTACAATTCATATAAATTATGTAATTCACAGAGATGCATTGATAAAGGTAATTGTTTTATATTTTATTAAAAATACGGACATAAACTTTGTTTTCAAACGTTTAATGTAACAATATTTAAAGTATATGAACCAAGATATATATAGGATATAACTATTTCCTATAAAGTTGCAATGATACCTTAATTGTTATTTATTATGGAGGGTAAGCGAACTAGAGTAACAGCACAACACCACAGCAGTGATGGTGATGGGTGGTGTTACAGTGAACTCGAGTGCCAGCACAGCACAACAGTAGTGATGGTGGTGGTACAGTGAACTGTTGTTGTTGTTGTTGTTGTTGTTTATAATTCGCTACGTGGAACAAAAAGTTTCAAGTAGCACGGGCTATGGTGACCCCGTAGTGGGCTTACAGTGAACTAGAGTGGCAGCATGTTATCAACTCCACTCTTGAAATAGACTCGTGTCTGACACAGGATTAACTTTTTACCCAGCCCTATCACACTTCAGTTAGATCTAGGGAATGATCGTAAAACTCATGATGATGGAAAAATACGACTACCAGTAATTTACTGAGGGAGGGACACAAACATAAGTAAAGTATAAATTTATAATATTTGAACATAAAAAATTATTATATACAAAAATCTCCACTGGGCAACTACTTGAATCTGCAATATAATACACTTTACTCTATGGCTTGTTAAAGACTACAACGACTTAATTAATAAAAAATCCTTCCAGTTCCATTTCCTCACAGCCACTGAGATGGTTTCCACATGTAAGGTTCTAGGACACCTTTCCACAGAGTTACCAAAAGTCTGATACAACTTTTAAGTAACCCACAACATACAGAAGTAATCACTCTCAAATAGATATAATCATACTATTATAATATTACTAGCTGTACTCGGTCACGCACTGCTGAGCCACAGCAACCCTCCCCTGTCCCCTTCCTCCCCACCATTCCCTCACTCCCCCTGTTCCCTTGTCCTCCCCACCATTCCCTCACTCCCCCTGTCCCCTTGTCCTCCCCACCATTCTCCACTCCTCCGTCCCCTTGTCCTCCCACCATTCCCCATCCCCTGTCCCCTTGTCCTCCCCACCATTCCCTCACTCCCCCTGTCCCCCTGTCCTCCCACCATTCCCTCACTCCCCCCTGTCCCCTTGTCCTCCCACCATTCCCTCACTCCCCCTGTCCCCTTGTCCTCCCCACCATTCCCTCACTCCCCCTGTCCCCTTGTCCTCCCCACCATTCCCTCACTCCCCCTGTCCCCTTGTCCTCCCCACCATTCCCTCACTCCCCTGTCCCTTGTCCTCCCCACCATTCCCTCACTCCCCCTGTCCCCTTGTCGTCCCCCACCATTCCCCACTCCCTCGTCCGATTCATTCCCAAATGATCTGATGTTCCCATCAGAAAAAGAGAACATCAAATGATCTGATGTTCCCAGCACTCAGAAATAGAAGAACAGTTAAAAAAACGAAATGAAAAATATAAAAATAAACTATAGTCACGAAATGAACGTTATGGTAAAATCACAGCTCAATTCCAACGCAATGTCACACAAAATATTTAAATCAAAATTCAAATAAATTCAAATATATGAAAATTCAATTTATCAATGCAATCAGAAACATTGAAATGGAATCGTAACATATTTAGAATAACTTATGCTGCTTTTACGTGCAACAGATGGCACTGTTTTTCCCAAAACGCATGTTTTACTTGTCAAACGTGTGGTATGTATATAGTAGATATATAAGAACACGTGCATATTCGAATGGAACGTTGTGTCAAAATTTTGAAGCAATCGGTGAAGAAAGTTCGGAGATAACAGCATGTGTTGTTTTTACGTGCAACAGATGGTGTTGTTTTTCTAAAAAAGGATGTTTTTTTACCTGTCAGAGGTGT
>WNGS01082835.1:35000-40170 GCA_020271785.1 Procambarus virginalis
TGCCACCAGGCTCGTCCCGGAACTGAGAGGATTGAGCTACGAGGAAAGGCTAAAGGAGCTGAACCTCACATCCCTGGAAAACAGAAGAGTAAGGGGAGACATGATAACCACCTACAAAATTCTCAGGGGAATTGACAGGGCGGACAAAGACAAACTCTTCACCACGGGTGGGACACGAACAAGGGGACACAGGTGGAAACTTAGTACCCAGATGAGCCACAGAGACGTTAGAAAGAATTTTTTCAGTGTCAGAGTAGTTAATAAATGGAATGCACTAGGAAGTGATGTGGTGGAGGCAGACTCCATACACAGTTTCAAATGTAGATATGATAGATCCCAGTAGGCTCAGGAATCTGTACACCTGTTGATTGACAGTTGAGAGGCGGGACCAAAGAGCCAAAGTTCAACCCCCGCAAGCACAATTAGGTGAGTACAATTAGGTGAGTACAGTTCTCCACTAGCACTCGGGCTTGCACACGCCAACGGTGGAGACCACAGTGCTCCACTAGCACTCGGGCCGGCACACGCCAACAGTGGAGACCACAGTGCTCCTCTAGCACTCGGAACGGCTCACGCCAAAGGTGGAGACCACAGTGTTCCACTAGCACTCGGGCCGGCACACGCCAATGGTGGAGACCACAGTGCTCCACTAGCACTCGGGCCGGCACACACCAAAGGTGGAGACCACAGTGCTCCACTAGCACTCAGGCCGGCACACGCCAATGGTGAAGACCACAGTGCTCCACTTGCACTCGGGCCGGCACACGCCAACGGTGGAGACCACAGTGCTCCACTAGCACTTTGGCCGGCACACACCAACGGTGGAGACCACCAGGTCAGACAGCTGCACATGCAGCACGTCCACCAGGGCGACACCAACCAATGGATGGTCCACCAGCACCGTAAATGCCAGAAGAGCCGACAACGTCCTCTTCACTGGGGGGCGAGAAGTCCCCATGGCTAAGGCAAACGTCACCCTGTCAGTGGCAAACCACTACCAGCAGGGCAAACAAGCAATCACCCAACGTAAACACTAGCCAGGAGTGGAGAGACCTCAGGAACATCTGACCTGGCCGGCGGTCACCACGCAACCCCTCCTTAACCCGTCCTCGACTCAATTTCACTATATCCAGCAGTCGACAACACAAACGCATTCATAAATTTTACAAGCTGATCATTCAAAACGGGAATTTTATTAAATATAAATTATTATTATAATATAACTGTATATTGTGCATATATAGGCATAGGTTAGGTTAAGTGTTTAGGTTCTGTTGGCGAATATTTGTATTTGTAGTATGTGGGTGAAGCATTTACAGCGTTGTGGTTCGAACAAAATTCGTCAGTGAAGCTATTGCTCCTGAAGTGTTCGAATGAAATCAGTTGTGAGTCGTGTGTTATCCGTGTTTCATTCATAAACAGGGGTGTTGGCATGTGCATGGAATCACTTTTGGGTCTTTGTTTGGAGGACGGGCTACACTGCTTCACTCTCTCTGCTTCACTGCTGTCTGTCGCCAGTCACCGGTACCTCATCACCTCCCAGAACAGCAGACTAGAAGATGGAAAACTAATATTAACGGGAGGGTCAACTATTTAACTCGGAACCTGGATGGTAGATAGTGCCGAGATCCATCACATTGACCGTCTGTCCGACCACCGCTTGAACGTATCTAGATCTTCCTCAAACGTCTTCATTTGTAAATCTCAACAATTATGCATAATCCGCAAGTAAGGATTCTTAACTTTCTTCTCTTTGTTTGATGACATATATCACAATCTGAATGAAGCCAAATGATCTCTTGGGGGTACACTACTTGCGTTTTTTAATACTTTCAACTGTTCACGGTGATTTCTCTTCTTTCAGCATTACCCTCTGTTTTCAACCAATGATATGCTCTCTCCTCTACGCGAGCACTCCTTTAGTTACGAAATCCTGTTCTTCCATTTTAGGATGGGGACCTTCTAAATGGACCTAAGTTACACGTTTGTAAATTATAAAAAAAATAACGGGAAAAAAACCTTCTTCTATTAGTTTATAATTTTTACCTAAACATAACACTTACAAATTCGTGTGACATTATGTGCTTTAACTGAATCCATGCTGATTCTTTGAGAGAAATTTTAATTTTATTAGTGTTCTAAGAGACGTTTCTTTGCAAGCTTCTCTAGCGCCTAACAGAGAATGGTCGATAATGAAGCTACTGTGTAGTTTATTGGCTCCTGTGTCCTTTCATTCTGGCACGTTGGCACTACATTGGCTGTCTTCCATTTGTACCGTTATAGTCCGGTAGTGCAGCAAATACCGGGCTAGCTGGAATTTGCCCTTACGCACATTAAACAATATAAAATAAAACAAAGTAAATAAATGCTGCTTTGCCTCTGTTGTGTAAAAGTTGCAGGATTAAACAATAAACATGAACAATTAAACACTTTACTTTAAACTTCAATTATAACAACAAAATAATTCCTGAGAATAATACTTGGAAAAAACAGGAGAAATTAACTTAAATAAATTTATTCTACTTCAAAACAATAAGGGTGACTTAATCTATATACATATCCACATCATCACCGTCATCCGTCATATCAGGAAGTAATAGCGAGTGAAGGCGGCAGAGTATAAATCCCAGGAGCACAAGAGGAAATCTGCTGTTCCAGGCCACCGACAGGTGTTTATATATGCCTGCTGGTGATGTCACGTCTAGCGGCAAGCTGCGGTTGACGAGGAGCCGGCGAAATAACGAGCTGTTTGCGGGCGCTGAACAGGTCACTGGCTGACACACCTGGCTGAGGGTCACTGGGCTTGGTAATGTGACCCAGGTAGAGGTACCCAGACTACTGTTTGGTTTTGCTGACGGAGAGGTGTGTGCTGTAGCATGTAGGATTTGAAGGTATAAGGAAGAGGCAGCTTTCCACTGCTATGCAGGGAATTATGTGAGACATTCCTTTGGTAACTCTCTTTCTCAGTCAAAGAGTTAATGGGAGGCTCAGTTCTGCAGCTACATCTTTCAGTCTCAAAATTCCATTTGTTGTTTTCAGTATTGTGGTGGGTGAGTGTTTGGTACTCGTATCATTATAACAATAAGGTGGTTGGTGAATGTTCATGATTCTTATGTTGCTTACAGTAAGGCAGAGGATGAGTGTTTATGGTCCATATATTATAGTAATGCTAAATACAATCTGTTTTATAACATCGTCTGAGTCGTTAACCTCATTGAAAATCTGATTTAATTTGTAACTTTCTATTGAAGTCTAGATCAAATCAGCACTTGCTTTCTAATGTGAATGTCTGAGTGACTGTGTGTGTGTGTGTGTGTGTGTGTGTGTGTGTGTGTGTGTGTGTGTGTGTGTGTGTGTGTGTGTGTGTGTGTGTGTGTGTGTGATAATTATGCCTCGACCATACATATATAGATTTATTTACGTTACTTTCACTTATTCAAACACATTTCAAAGTTCATGAACATTAATAATTCAACAAATATTATTATTATATAATTTACTTAACCATTAATTTGATTAACTCACTAACCCACACAAAACAAGCAACACACTAGATTTCATTCTGCTTATTAGATTCTTGGTGTTTATGCAAGATAAGATCTGTGATTGTAAAAGAGTAATCAGAAGCCATTGTAGCCCAGCTTTGGGAGCGTCCTCCATGGCCTCGCAGTTCGGAGTTTCACCCTCAGAAGAACAGAATGGTTTCTTTTACTGTTCACATAATATATTTTTTTTTATTTCTTTTATTATTATGATGTGAGTATTAATTTGGAACGAATATAGTAAATTATCAAACAATCTGAAGAGAGAATTTGTGTTCAAATCGATATGGATGTGGCTGTGGAACATTAGTAAGTTCAGGACAATGCGTTGTCTAGATAATAGTATTTTGGTCACCTAAACGTTTCTCACAACTTTGATGTAAATTTTCTGTCCATGTACACATGTTCTATCCCAGCAGTCTTCACCATGTTGTGTTAACAGAATCAAAAAACAGCTTTCTAGCCTATACTATTCTTGATGCCTTCTCTTCCTCTCACCTATGTTTAGATCTTTTAAATGTTTTTGTTTAGATTATGAATAGATGTATAGATCATAATCTAACTTGGAATAGTCGATAATGAAGCTACTGTGTAGTCTAGTGACTCTTGTGTTCTTTCAGTATGGCACATTGGCACTACATTGGTTGTCTTCCATTCCTTTGGCAACTCCCTCTCATTTAGTGATGAGTAGAAGAGTTAATAGGAGACTCAAGTCCGCAAATAAATCTTTTAATCTCAATAAATGTCATTTATTGTTTACAGTGTGTTGGTGGGTGAGTGTTTGTAACTCAAATGGTGCTTACAGTAACGTGGTGGGTGAGTGTTTATAACTCATATGTTCCTTACAGTAAGATGGTGGGTGCAGCCCAGCCTCCAAACAAAGACCCAAAAGTGATTCCATGCACCTGCCAAACCCTCTGTTTATGAATGAAAACCAGTTTACGCACGACTCACAACTGTTGACGTTCGAACACTTCCGGAACAAGTGCTTCAGTGATGAATTGTGTTCAAACCACAACACTGTAAATGCTTCTCCCACGTACTACCAGCCCGTCCTTCAAACAAAGACCCAAAGGGATTCCACACACACGCCAAACCCCCTGATTATGAATGAAAAACGGTTTACAAAGCCTCACAATTGATTTCTTTCGAACACTTCCGGAACAAGTGCTTCACTGACGAATTTTGTTCGAACCACAATGCTGTAAATGCTTTACCCACGTACTACAAATACAAATTCGTCAACAGAATCTAAACACCTAACCAAGCCTAACCTATGCCTATATATGCACATGTTAATATTATAATATTAATTTATTTTGAGAAAATTTCTATTTTGAATGAACAGCATGTTAAAATTTATAAATGAGTCTGTGGGGTCGACTGCTGGATGTAATGGACTTGAGTCAAAACGGGTTTGCATACTACAAATACAAATAATTACCAACAGAACCTAAACACATAACCTAACCTATGCCTATATATGCAAAATATGCTACTATATTATAATTTATTTATATTTGAGAAAATTCCAGTTTGGAATGAACGGCATGTTAAAATCTATGAATGTATCTGAGGGGTCAACAACCTGTCCTCGACTCAAGTCTATAACAACCAGCAGTCGACCC
>WNGS01082846.1:0-10126 GCA_020271785.1 Procambarus virginalis
TTTCAGTAAAATGGCAATATACCTCAGTTTCCTGCATTTGACTCCTGACTGTGACCAGACAAACCTGTCACAGAGGTGGGTCAAATGGCTTAAAAGGTTTGAAAATTTGTTGATAGTTTCTGATATAACAAGTGCTGAAAGAAAGCGTGCCTTTCTTTCTCTTCATTAGCAGGGATAGAGTTTGTGACATCTTTGATACACTGAAAGATACTGGTGGTGCCAAAGATTATGACACTGCCAAGGCCAAATTAACTGAGCATTTCAAACCAAGGCAAAATACTGCTATGGAAATTATGCATTTCAGGAGAGCAAAACAACTCTCTAATGAAACTGTTGATCAATACCATACGTCTGCAGGGTTTAGCAGCCCATTGTGATTTGCTGATGTTGACAAAGAAATCAAACAGCAAAAATTGAAACATGCACATCTACACGTCTTCGTCGAAGAGCTCTAGAACTTGTTGATGATGAAAGTTCTCTTAACAAGATACTGGATATCGCTCGTCGAATGGAAGATGCTGCACGTGATGCTCGTGTCATGGAGTGCAGTGCCAACAACGGTTCTGCCACTGTTACTAACAGTCAAGAAGTATGTAAGGTTCAGGGAGTACACATGATCATAGAAGATATCATGCCAAACCTAACATTAATTGAGCCGAGAACCACATCACAACTGGAGTCATGAACAAGACTCAAGCAGTCACAACGACTCACATCAGAGGTTGTCAATAATAAATGTTACAATTGTGGAGGAGACTACCCACACCAAGATAATGTTTGTCCAGCACAAGGTAAGAAGTGCTATGAGTGTAGAAAACTAAATCATTTTGGTGCTATGTGTCGTTCCGCACTAAAGAAACCACAATCAATAAATAAAAGCAATGTACGAGGATCAAGTCATAGGAGTCGAGGTGGCAAACACAATATTGCACCTCAAATCAAGAATGTTAATAATATACAAGACAACATTTCATTACAACCAGTCTCAGATGACAGTGAATGTGATTATATTTATGGAGTACAATCAATCACAGAATGGAATGATCTTCCAAACAACCCAGAGACTATAGTATACATTGCTGGCATTTGTCTCAAAATTCTCATTGACACTGGATCAAACATTGACACCATTGCTGAGTGCCACTATGAAAAATTTAAAAAAAATTCCCAAAGCTTGAAAACTATAATGGCAAAGCCACTGCCTATGCTTCAAAGGTAGCCTTACCAGTGATTGGAACTTTCACTGCAGAGATTAAGTCAAAGAATGCAATGCTCATTACTACATTCCATGTTGTTAGGAATGCAAAGGAGTCTCTACTCAGTTACAAGACTTCAACCAAATTGGGGCTACTTCAGCTTTCTAATGCTGTAGCAGTGGAATCTGCAAACAATGTTGATGCTATTGTTGCTGAATTTTCTGATCGGTTTAAATCCATAGGTTGTTATACTGATAGCAAGGTACATCTGCATATCAACCCAGATGTAATTCCAGTTGCCCAACCACATCGCCGACAACCATTCCATACTCGCAAGAAAGTCGATGCCGAACTGGATAGGCTGATAGAACTAGATATCATTGAACCGGTAACAGGCCCAACACCATGGGTAAGCCCAATTGTCACTCCACCAAAGCCGAAGAATCCAGATGAGATACGCATTTGTGTAGACATGCGTGTTCCCAACAAGGCAATAATGCGTGAACGCCATCCTACACCCACTGTAGATGATATGATATACCGCTTGAATGGTGCAACTGTATTCAGCAAGTTAGATTTAAACAAGGGCTATCATCAGCTTGAACTTGATGATGAGAGTCGATTCATCACAACGTTTACGACACATCGAGGTCTGTATAGGTACAAGCGCCTGAGTTTTGGTATTAACAGTGCTGCTGAAGTATTCCAGCACATCATCAGCCAGGTATTGCAAGATATACCTAATGCTGACAACATGTCTGATGACATCATTGTTTATGGCCGTACCCAAGCTGAACACGACAAAGCTCTTCGTGCAACATTGCAACGCTTACGAGAAAAGAATTTGACGCTAAGCCGAGCAAAGTGTGAGTTCAATAAACATAAAATTGAATTCTTTGGACATGTACTTAGTGACAAAGGTCTGTCTCCAGATCCTAAGAAAGTTGCAGATATCAAGAATGCTGCACCTCCTTCAACATCCACTGAAGTACATAGTTTTCTGGGAATGGCAAACTACTGTTCTCGCTTCATTCCAGATTTTGCTACCATTACGAAGCCTCTACGTGAGCTCCTGAAGAAAAATGCATCATGGTACTGGAGCGATGTCGAGCAAAATGCATTTGATGCTGTGAAAGATGCACTAGTAGAAAATGCGACTGCTGCATACTTTGATCCATCAATGGACACTGAGTTAACGGTGGATGCTAGTCCTGTTGGTTTAGGTGCTGTGTTAGCCCAACACAAACCTGGTCAACCAGATTCAAGAGTAGTAATTGCCTACGCCAGCCGTTCTCTCACAGATGTTGAGCAACGATACAGTCAGACAGAGAAGGAAGCTCTTGCTCTTGTATGGGGCTGTGAACACTTCAATGTGTATCTGCTTGGTGCACCCTTTACCACGATAGTCACTGACCACAAACCGTTGGAGACCATCTTCAATAATCCAAAGTCCAAACCACCAGCTCGCATTGAGAGATGGGCTCTTCGTCTGCAACCATACAACTTTACGGTGAAATACAAGCCAGGTGCAGGCAATCCCGCTGATTACATCAGTCGACATCCTGCCAACAGTTTCACCATCACCAAGCATCAGCAAGTTGCCGAGGAATATGTACACTCTGTAACCTGTGATGCAGTCCCTAAGGCTCTCACTCTTGACGAAATCCGTACTGCAACCCTAGAGGACCCAACTCTGCAAGCAACAGTGGATGCATTGACTAAGAAAAAGTTTCCACGCATCCCACCCTCAGGAGTTGACCAAGATGCATTCAAAGCACTTGAACGCATCCAGACAGAATTAAGTGTTACGCAACAACGCGACACCGTGCTGCGAGGTACTCGTATCGTCATTCCAGCTGTTCTCCAGCAACGTGCTCTGAAGCTTGCACATCAAGGACACCAAGGTCTTGTAAGGACCAAACAGCTGCTACGAGAAAAGGTGTGGTTTCCTGGCATTGATCGTCAAGCTAAGGACATGCATGATGCCTGTGTCCCTTGCCAAGCTGCAGTGGATACTTCAAGACCAACACCTCTACAACCTTCACCACTACCTGCTGCACCATGGATGGAAGTATCGATGGATTTCTGTGGACCGCTACCAACTGGAGAGTACTTGATGGTAGTCATTGATGATCACTCACGTTATCCAGAAGTAGAAATCATCACTTCCACATCTGCAAAGGCTGTCATCCCGAAGCTCGACAAGATCTTTTCAAACTTTGGCATTCCTGAAGTTGTCAAGACGGACAATGGACCGCCATTTAATGGACAAGACTTTGTCAACTTTGCTGAGCATATTGGATTCAAACACCGCCGTGTGATGCCACTACATCCTCAAGCAAATGGAGAAGTAGAGAGATTCATGCAACCTCTCATGAAAGCTGTACGCTGTGCTCATGCCGAAGGACGATCCTGGAAACAAGCTATGTATGCTTTTCTCAGGAACTACCGTGCAACACCGCATGGAACACTGGGCAAGTCGCCTGGCGAACTTTTATTTGGACGTCCTATGAGAATCGCACTACCTGTCATGCCAGCCAAGGTAACGGATAAACGTCTCGCTCAGAAGGATGCACTAGCGAAGGGCAAAATGAAAATTGCTCATGATCAACGTGCAAAGGAACAATTCATAAAGGTTGGAGATACTGTTCTCGTTAAAAAGAAAAAAGAGGGAAAGCTAGATATGCCGTATGATACAAAACCATATAAAGTGATTAGTGTGAAAGGAACTATGGTAACAGCGAGTAATAGAGATCATAGTATAACACGTAATATGGCTTATTTCAAAGTGATTCCAAATAGTGTAGAAAATGATGAAGTGCAAAGTCGTGCAAAAGAAAAAGAAAAAATGAGTTATAACTCGATAAACAATTCATCGAGGGATATTCTTGTACTTAAGGACTCTCGTCCAAAACGACATGTTAAACGCCCTACACGATATGATGATTAATTGTGTTCCTATGTAATGCAAAGTATTTACTTGTTATACTGAACTAAATTTAATATTGTTTGAATAATGCAGATCTCTCATTCAATATTTTGTAACTTTGTATTACAGTTTCTTTCATGTTTGTTTAACATTGCATATGTATTTTTAACATTGAAATCCTTTGTGGTAAAGATTGTTTAAATTCTTTGTGTGTTTAATTAATGTTAAATGTATGCAATATCTCTTGATATGTTAATAACTTACTTTGTGTCAATAACTTTGCTTTGTGCTACAAGCATGGTAGACATCCTGTATTCATTCTTTTTAAAGAAAAGGAGGGATGTCATGTTCACAGAAAATGGTACCATCCGTTTTCTATGTGCGGCGGCTGGACGCCACTAGAGAAGGTAAACAACAGCATACAGGACGCTACCAGCTTGGGAGCTACTGTATCATGTAGTTATTTAAGTATTAAAGTCAGTAACCAGGAATGACTTTACATCAACCTTACAACCAAGAGTATCTCAGCTATACACAGACACCACACTGCCAAGTTTTGGACACTGTAAGTGACACCGATGAAAATGGAGACAGCATGTTCCTCTGCAGGGTATATTCGAGAAGTATACCTCTCTTTGAGAAACCTTGTAACTCCAAATTAATTGGATCATTTAAGGTTCTTACTAGGAATTCATCCATGAAGGTGATTCCAGCAAGAAAACTAAACCGCACAGGTATGATGATCGAGACAGAAAGCGCAAATACGTTTCTGTCAATACTACATGACTTATGACAAGTACGTATTTAAATACTGTATCCATGCTTTAATAATAGTTTGAACTAATATTGTAAGTTAATGAGATTCACAATTTCGTTTTTTATTAAAGCTTTTTTATTAAAGCTTTATTATTAAATTATTATTTTTTTTATTATTTTTATTAAAGTTTTTTATTTATTTATTTATTATTATCTTTTGACCAATATTTACCTGTTTAAAAATCCCATTAGCCTGTATTTCATGAAAATTATTAATTTTTTGAGAGCACGTTAAGAGATAAAACTGTATTAAGCCTTTTAGTCCATACATGGCAGCTACTGTTTATACCAACCAAAAATCATTTACAAATGTGGCTAATCTATGATTGACATAATCAAGTAATTTAATCTATAAATCTATTACCAACTTTATGCTAATTTCTCTTTTTGGGGAGAACAACCCTTAATAAGATTTTTCAATTTTGTAGATGACATCTGAAAAGCGGTACGCTGTGGTAGGCTTCAATGATCATAGTGTGGATATCATCTCCACAACTGTATTAAAAAATCTGATGATGTAAGCATTACTTTGAAACTAAAAAATTGCATATATTGTGTTGTTTTTTATTGTGTTGTGCATATATTGTGTAAATATTTCATTCAAAATGATCTGCTACCAGAAATTCTAGCCAAATATCCCCAGTTTGCTAACTGTAGGTAGTAACTGAGTGATTGTAACCTATCCACCGCAACCCACTGGATGGGGGGCGGTGTGCAGGACAAACATATATATTGTGACACTAGCTCTCCACATATGTCAGTTGCTTAATTTAGAACCTGTATTTGAGGTCGATCTCGAACCCATTGTTGATGTGACGACTTATATTGAATTTTGTAACTAGCTCATCAAGATTGTAACTTGCTTAGCTAAATGAATTGTGGGGCTCAGTCCCTGAGCCCATTATGTGCCTCTGTAACCCTTTCCACTACCGCCCACGGGATGGGTATGGAGTGCATAATAAATGAACTAAACTAACTAACTTGTGTTGGTTTAAAAATATTTCAAATTAGTGCTAAAATTAGCATGTAACAGTTTATTTTGACTTTTCAGGAAACCATATTGTGCTGGTGGCCTCGGAGCAGGCATACAGTTAGTGCCCAAAAGCATGAAAAGCCGGACACAACAATCTGGCAAGTGCATGTCATATCATCAATCCTATCAACAACCGGTAGGTATTAAATTTATAATTATTAAGATTTAAGATACAAGACACCTATTCATTCATTCACCATAACTTTAACACTGCAGACATAAAAACAGCATTATAATTATATTTTAATCACAGGATGGGTTTCCTCATAACTACTTAAGACTTGTGTGCCCCAGTTCTAAGTTCCAAATCATGTACGTAGTATTAATAAACATCTCTTTAGGAAGCTGACTTAAGTTATTTCTTAGTGTTCACTACTCCACTAGGTAACGATAAATATATATCTCACTGATATATTACTAAATATATTCAATTATTACAGATGATTTTGACGTTGCAAAACGAAGATGCTTAACTGAGGAAGACACTTCTAATGTGGAAACTGAAGATGATATGGGCTATCCTCAACAACGAAAAAGGAAACCATGCTACAAATATGAAGCAGAGAATTCCGAGAATAACAAACGTAAGCATTGATAACCTTCTACAGTAATTAAAAAAAAAATTACAACTTGAAAAATGCTGTTCAATACATTAAACAATTTAAATAATTTCAGGCAATCATCACTCATCTCAATCCAAGAAGAAGTGTTCGCCATCTTCATATGAGAATACACAATAGGAAGTTAGCAGAAAAGAGTTTCAGAACTAAATTTGTAAGTGGTATTTTAATAGTAATGTTTCCTTCAATTTTTTCATCTTCTTAAATATTACAGATATTTGCTAATTTTCTAATTAAAATTTTTTGGTAGTTCATGCAGAAAAATAAAATTGCTAAATTATAAGAATAATGATATAATCTTGTTTATATAGGATACGATAAAATCTAACACTTACGTATTTGTAAATTATGTAATATTAACACCAAGTCTTTCACACTCTCCTGAGTGCTTTCTCAAGGTCTTGAGTGTATGGTTACGATAAGGCTTACATTTCAACGACTATATTTCTCTTGCTAATTTTGTTAATCGTTGAGATGTATCTCTCTTCATAATCCACACACTTATCTGCTTGATGGGGTTCTGGGAGTTCTTCTACTCCCCCAAGCCCGGCCCGAAGCTAGGCTTGACTTGAGAACTTTGTTCTAGTGCTTGGCTTGGGCTTGGTGATTGTGGGGATTATCATAGAGGATTACATGCTGTTATGGAAATAGTCAACTAGAGGGTTATTTTGTAGACCCTGGACAATATTGAAATCACCTCCTAGAATGATGTCATTTTTGTTGAGATGTTATTTATGATAAGATTCCTTATCAAAAATAATTTATTTATGATAAGATTTTATATATATATAAATAAATAAATAAATATATATATATATATATATATATATATATATATATATATATATATATATATATATATTTATATAAATATATATGTCGTACCTAGTAGCCAGAACGCACTTGTCAGCCTACTATGCAAGGCCCAATTTGCCTAATAGGCCAAGTTTTCATGAATTAATTGTTTTTCGACAACCTAACCTACCTAACCTAACCTAACCTAACATTTTCGGCTACCTAACCTAACCTAACCTATAAAGATAGGTTAGGTTAGGTTAGGTAGGGTTGGTTAGGTTCGGTCATATATCTACGTTAATTTTAACTCCAATAAAAAATAATTGACCTCATACATAATGAAATGGGTAGCTTTATCATTTCAAAAGAAAAACATTAGAGAAAATATATTAATTCATGAAAACTTGGCTTATTAGGCAAATCGGGCCTTGCATAGTAGGCCAAAAAGTGAGTTCTGGCTACTAGGTACGATATATATATATATATATATATGTATGTCGTACCTAGTAGCCAGAACGCACTTCTCAGCCTAATATGCAAGGCCCGATTTGCCTAATAGGCCAAGTTTTCATGAATTAATTGTTTTTCGACTACCTAACCTACCTAACTTAACCTAACCTAACTTTTTCGGTTATCTAACCTAACATAACCTATAAAGATAGGTTAGGTTAGGTTAGGTAGGGTTGGTTAGGTTCGGGCATATACCTACGTTAATTTTAACTCCAATAAAAAAATTGACCTCATACATAATGAAATGGGTAGCTTTATCATTTCATAAGAAAAATTTGAGAAAATGTATTAATTCAGGAAAACTTGGCTTATTAGGCAAATCTGGCCTTGCATAGTAGGCCAAAAAGTGAGTTCTGGCTACTAGGTACGACATATATATATATATATATATATATATATATATATATATATATATATATATATATATATATATATATATATATATATATATATATATATATATATATATATATATATATATATATATATATATATATGTCGTACCTAGTAGCCAGAACGCACTTCTCAGCCTACTATGCAAGGCCAGATTTGCCTAATAAGCCAAGTTTTCATGAATTAATTATTTTTCGACTACCTAACCTATCCTAACCTAACTTTTTCGGCTACCTAACCTAACCTAACCTAAAAAGATAGGTTAGGTTAGGTTAGGTAGGGTTGGTTAGGTTCGATCATATATCTGCGTTAATTTTAACTCAAATAAAAAAAAATTGACCTTGTACATAATGAAATGAGTAGCTTTATCATTTCATAAGAAAAAAAATTTGTGAAAATTATTAATTCATGAAAACTTGGCTTATTAGGCAAATCGGGCCTTGCATAGTAGGCTGAGAAGTGCGTTCTGTCTACTAGGTACGACATATATATATATATATATATATATATATATATATATATATATATATATATATATATATATATATATATATATATATATATATATATATAGTATATTTTGGTAGCAGTCTTTCCTGTAGACATATGTTATTAAATATGACCGAAAAAGTAAGATTAATAATTCTAACACGAATTTTCTCAATTTTCCTTATGTTTGTTTTTACTGATGACGGTAAATTAAAAATCAATTCTCCAAAATTCATTCTTTATTTCTTAGTCTGACGCGACACTTGAGCGCGTTTCGTAAAACTTATTACATTTTCAAAGACTTTAGTTACACACACACAGAACAACTATAACTGAACAGAGTTTAAATACCTGCATTTGGGTGAGGTGACATGTTACAATGGTT
This sequence comes from Procambarus virginalis, assembly GCA_020271785.1. NCBI lineage: Eukaryota > Metazoa > Arthropoda > Malacostraca > Decapoda > Cambaridae > Procambarus > Procambarus virginalis. Next base: position 9,167 of record WNGS01082846.1, read on the forward strand.
TGGGGTGAGGTGAGAACAAACACAGAACACGAAACAATGGGTATAAGGGAAGAATAGATCTGTAACTGCAGAAGGCCTATTGGCCCGTATTTCTTGATGTTTCTATATTGGAGCGGAGTCTTGAAGTGGGTAGAATATAGTAGTGCGTTAATTGGCTGTTGATTGCTGGTGTTGACTTCTTGATGTGTAGTGCCTCGCAGATGTCAAGCCGCCTGTTGTCGCTGTATCTATCAATGATTTCTGTGTTGTTTGTTAAGATTTCTCTGGTGATGGTTTGGTTGTGGGAAGAGATTATATGTTCCTTGATAGAGCCCTGTTGCTTATGCATCGTTAATCGCCTGGAAAGAGATGTTGTTGTCTTGCCTATATATTGAGTTCTTTGGGCTTACAGTCCCCAAGTGGGCATTTGAAGGCATAGACGACATTGGTCTCTTTCAAAGCGTTCTGCTTTGTGTCTGGAGAGTTTCTCATGAGTAGGTTGGCAGTTTTCTTGGTTTTATAGTAAATCGTCAATTGTATCTTCTGATTTTTGTCTGTAGGGATAACGTTTCTATTAACAATATCTTTCAGGACCCTTTCCTCCGTTTTATGAGCTGTGGAGAAGAAGTTCCTGTAAAATAGTCTAATAGGGGTATAGGTGTTGTGTTAGTTGTATCTTCAGAGGTTGCATGGCGTTTCACTTTCCTTCTTATGATGTCTTCAATGAAACCATTGGAGAAGCCGTTGTTGACTAGGACCTGCCTTACTCTACAGAGTTCTTCGTCGACTTGCTTCCATTCTGAGCTGTGGCTGAGAGCACGGTCGACGTGCTCTCACGCAGTGGGTTTCCTGGTTTGTATGTTTACATTGCCATAGGCATATCCTAAGTCATAGTAGCCTTAGTTTGGTGAAATGAACGCTGCTCTTCTGCGTCGATTGCAGCAATAGTTTTTCCACTTTGCGTTTAAGGTCTTCCACCGG
>WNGS01082852.1:0-12221 GCA_020271785.1 Procambarus virginalis
CCACTTGTGACTTCACTGAACTTTCACTTTCTTTCACCGAATATAGTCGGTTTTCCTCACCTGCAGCTTCTTCAGCCGATTTCCCTTTATCTACTGCCTTGACCACAGTACCACTACCTCTTCTTCCTGCATTCCCTGGTCGTCTCCTCTCCCAGGCCTTGTTGTTCCTGTTCAGAAATTCCCTACACACTCTCTGCAAGTGTCCCTCCTTGTTACAAAAGTTGCATATATATGCACGAAACTTGCACTTGCTACTTATGTGACTGTATCCACAGTGTTTGCATCTGGTCTGGCCCTGTACGACCATAATTTCCTGAGTAGAAGTCTTACTTCCAAAAGCCCTTTCCAGGTTTAATATCTTCTCGAGCACTGTCCATGAAGTCATCGATTGTAGATCCAAATTTTCTGCCACCGGGTTAGGGAAATAATTCTCCTTTTCCACTGCCATGAACAACTGGTCCCTAACCCTGCCGTCCAACTGTGCTCCGAAGTTGCAGTTGTTAGCCAAAGCCTTCAAATTCGCAAATAAATCCTGTACGGATTCCTGCTGCTTTTTCGTCCTCTTCGTGTGCGGTAGCTCAGGTGCACACAAATTTCCGAGAACACTATATGCTTCAGAACCCAGTGAAACTAAGAGTACCGCTTTCTTGTTGGCATCCTCCTTAATCTCCCGGTACTGAAAGTTTGCTTCCAGCAGGCTGAGCCACAGTTCCAACGAGATCTTGGCAGTGTTTAACGGCTCGATTGACATGGTAGCCATGGCCACAGAGGTAGCCCTCTGTGGCCATGGCTACAACAGTGGAGCACACTCCACTGTTGTATGCGAAGCGTCCACTCATCCACACGACGTACCCTGCTCTCTCTTGATCCTCACACCACGTCTCGTACCCAGGCTTTCTGCCGGAGATGTTTAAACCTCGCCGCCACTGTAATGGTTGTAGTAAGAGAAACTATCTTCGTCCACATGGTTTTATTCTCCGCCAGTAACAACAACAAACAATTATCAGGTACATTAAATATTATTAACAAGTTCATAAACAAAAGAGCATCTACTCCAAACATGCTACCTACAACATCTGTAGTACTCAATCCCAACAATACCAGTGGTTAATTAAATACTCCTGAAATCCCACCACTTTTAGGGCTCTGAATATGGAGTAGTGGATACGAGTGCATACCTGCCATCTTGATGGCCAGGATTCAAGTCTCCTGGTGGGTGTGCATGTTTGAAGTTTCTATACTTCAAACTTGCTGTTTCAGGCATATATGTGCATTAAGCATGGACACTGTGTTCATCCACTTAACAGGGCTTGATGGAAAACGTGTAGTGATCTCTCACGGTCTCATTGCCGTAAAGGATGGGATACTGGTGGTTAAATACCCCAGAATACCTTCCTCTTTTAGGGCTCTGAGTATGGTGTAGTGAATACGAGTGTGTACCTGCAATCTTGATGTCCAGGGTTCACATCCCCTGGTGGGTGTTAATGTCTAAACTTTCTATACTTCTAACGCGATTTTAGGCAAGTATGTGCATTAAGCATAGACAATGTGTTCTCTCATATAACAGGTCTTGATTGAAAATGTGTAGTGATCCCTCACTGTCACATTGCCTGGAGAGGATAGGATACTGGTGGTTAAATACCTTGGAATTCCCACCTTTTTTAGGGCTCTGAGTATGGTGTAGTGGATGCGAGTGCGTACCTGCCATCTTGATGCCTGGGTTCAAGTCCCCTGGTGGGTGTGAGTGTCATAAGTTTCTATATTTCAAACTTGCGCTTTTAGGCAAGTATGTGCATTAAGCATAGACATGTGTTCTCTCATATAACAGGTCTTGATGGAAAACGTGTACTGATCCCTCACTGTCTATATTGCCTGTAGAGGATGGTATACAGGTTGATAAATACCCCAGAATTCCCACCTTTTTTAGGGCTCAGAGAATGGTGTAGTGGATACAGGTGCGTACCTGCCATCTTGATGGCCAGGGTTCAAGTCCTTTGATAAAAGTGAGTGTCTAAAGTTTCTATATTTCAAACTTGCGGTTATAGGCAAGTGTGTGCATTAAGGATGGAAACTGTGTTTCCCATATAGCAGGGCTGATAGAAAACGTGTAGTGATCCCTCACTGTCTCATTGCCTGGAGAGAATGGGATACTGGTGATTAAATACCCCGGAACTCCCACCTCTTTTAGGGCTCTGAGTATGGTGTAGTGGATACGAGTGCATACCTGCCATCTTGATGGCCAGGGTTCAAGTCCTCTGGTGTGTGTAAGTGTCATAAGTTTCTATACTTCAAACTTGATGTTTAATGCATGTGCATTGAGCATTGACACCGTGTTCTGCCATATAACAGGGCTTGATGGAAAACGTGTGGTGATCACTCACTGTCTCATTGCTGTAGAGGATGGGATACTGGTTGTTAAATACCCGAGAATTCCAACTCTTTTAGGGCTCTGAGTATGGTGTAGTGGATACACGTGAGTACCTGCCATCTTGAAGACCAGAGTTCAAGCCCCTGGTGGGTGTGAGTGTCATAAGTTTCTATACTTCAAACTTGATGTTTAATGCAAGTATGTGCATTGAGCATTGACACCGTGTTTTTTTTTTTTTGGAGATATATACAAGAGTTGTTACATTCTTGTACAATTCTTGTTACACTTGTACATTCTTGTGTTCTGCCATATATCAGGGCTGATAGAAAACGTGTAGTGATCCTTCACTGTCTCATTACCTGGAGAGAATGGGATACTGGTGGTTAAATACCCCAGAACTCCCACATCTTTAGGGCTCTGAGTATGGTGTTGTGGATACGAGTGCATACGTGCCATCATGATGGCCAGGGTTCAAGTCCCCTGGTGTGTGAGAGTGTCTAAAGTTTCTATGGTTCAATCTTGCCATTTTAGGCAAGTATGTGCATTAAGCATGGACACCGTGTTCTCCTATATAACAGGGCATTATAGAAAACGTGTAGTGATCCATTACTGCCTCATTGCCTGTAGAGGATGGGATACTGGTTGTTAAATACCCCAGAATTCTCACCTCCTTTAGGGCTCTGAGTATGATGTAGTGGATATGAGTGCATACTTGCCATCTTGATGGCAAGGGTTCAAGTCCTTTGATAGAAGTGAGTGTCTAAAGTTTCTATATTTCAAACTTGCGATTATAGGGAAGTATGTGCATTAAGGATGGACACCGTTTTCTCCCATATAGCAAGGCTTGATAGAAAACATGTAGTGATCCCTCTTTGCCTAATTGCCTGGAGAGAATAGGATACTGATGGTTAAATACCCTGCAATTCCCACTTCTTTTAGTGCTCTGAGTATTATGTAGTGGATACGAGTGAGTACATGCCATCTTGATGGCCAAGGTTCAAGTCCCCTGGTGGGTGTGTGTGTCTAAAGTTTCTATAGATCAATCTTGCCGTTTTAGGCAAGTATGTGCATTTAGCATGGACACCGTGTTCTCCTATATAATACGGCATGATAGAAAACGTGTATTGATCCCTCACTGTCACATTGCCTGTAGAGGATGGGATACTGGTGGTTTAATGCTCCAGATTTCCCTCCTCTTTTAGGGCTCTGAGTATAGTGTAGTGGATACGAGTGCATACCTGCCATTTTGATGGCCAGAGTTCAAGTCCTTTGATAGGAGTGAGTGTCTAAAGTTTCTATATTTCAAACTTGCGTTTATAGGCAAGTATTTACACTTTCTCCTATGCAAAATCAAGATCAAAAACCACATCTAGTATCGGGCCCCTGCGAAAGGAAGATGGAACTTTCACCGATGACAACAAAGAAATGAGCGAGCTACTGAGGAAGCAATATGACTCTGTCTTCAGCGAGCCATTAAACGCACTAAAGATCGATAACCCAAATGAATTTTTCATGGATATGATACCAACATCAAATCATATATCAGACGTCACCCTATCCCCACTGGATTTTGAAGAAGCCATAAACAGTATGCCTATGCACTCCGCACCAGGCCCGGATTCTTGGAACTCCATATTCATCAAGAACTGTAAAAAAACCACTATCGCAGGCCCTTCACATTCTGTGGAGACAAAGCCTAGATACTGGCGTTATTCCTGATATACTAAAAACAGCAGAGATAGCACCACTTCATAAAGGAGGAAATAAGGCAGAGGCAAAAAATTACAGACCGATAGCACTAACATCGCACATCATAAAAATTTTTGAGAGAGTGCTAAGAAGTAAGATCACAAAATACATGGAATCACAGCATCTCCATAACCCCGGACAACATGGTTTCAGAACAGGGCGCTCTTGCCTGTCGCAGTTGCTGGACCACTATGATATGGCATTAGATGCTATGGAAGACAAACAAAACGCTGATGTAATTTACACAGATTTCGCAAAAGCTTTTGATAAATGTGACCATGGTGTTATTGCCCATAAAATGCGCTCAAAAGGAATTACCGGAAAAGTAGGCAGATGGATCTACAATTTCCTGACCAACAGAACCCAATGTGTAATAGTCAACAAAATAAAATCCAACCCGTCAACCGTTAAGAGCTCAGTCCCCAGGGTACTGTGCTTGCTCCAGTACTTTTCTCATCCTCATATCGGACATAGACAAGAACACAACCTATAGCACTGTATCATCCTTTGCAGATGACACTAGGATCTTCATGAGAGTAGGCAACATAGAGGACACGGCGAACCTCCAGTCAGATGTAGATCAGGTCTTTCTATGGGCTACAGAAAATAATATGGTGTTTAACGAAGACAAGTTCCAGCTCATGCGCTATGGAAAAAATGAAAATATAAAACGGAAACCACGTACAAAACTCAGGCAAATCATAACATAGAACGAAAAGGCAATGTAAAGGATCTGGGTGTACTCATGTCGGAAGACCTTACCTTTAAAGAACACAATAAAGTAGCCGTCACAACTGCAAGAAAAATGACAGGTTGGATAACAAGAACTTTTCACACTAGAGATGCTATACCGATGATGACACTTTTCAAAACGCTTGTGCTCTCTAGAGTGGAGTACTGCTGCACAATGACAGCCCCTTTCACTGCTGGTGAAATTGCTGACCTGGAGAGCGTGCAGAGATCCTTTACTGCTAGAATCCACTCGGTAAAACATCTAAACTATTGGGACCGACTAAAGAGCCTAAATCTGTATTCCCTTGAGCGCAGGCGGGAGAGATACATAATAATTTACACGTGGAAAATATTAGAGGGGCTGGTCCCAAACCTGCACACAGAAATAACATCACATGAGACCAGAAGACATGGCAGGATGTGCAGAATACCCCGTTGAAAAGCAGAGGTGCAACTGGTACTCTGAGAGAGAACTCTATCAACATCAGAGGCCCGAGACTGTTCAACACGCTTCCACTACACATAAGGGACATAACTGGCAAACCCCTCACAGTGTTCAAGAGAGAACTGGATAAGCACCTCCAAAGGATACCTGATCAACCAGGCTGTGACTCATACGTCAGGCTGCGAGCAGCCGCGTCCAACAGCCTGGTTGATCAGTCCAGCAACCAGGAGGCCTGGTCGATGACCGGGCCGCGGGGACGATAAGCCCGGAAGCACCTCAAGGTATCCTCAAGGTAAGGTAAGGTAAGGATGGACACCGTGTTCTCCTATATAGCAGGGATTGATAGAAAACGTATATTGATGCCTCTCTATCTCATTGTCTGGAGAGAATGGGATACTGGTGGTTAAATACCATGGAATTCCCACCTCTTTTAGGGCTCTGTGTTTGGTGTAGTGTATACGAGTGAATATTAGCCATCTTGATGGCCAGGGTTTAAGTCCCCTGGTGCTTTTGAGTGTCTAAAGTTTTTATATTTCAATCATGCCGTTTTAGGCAAGTATGTGCATTAAACATGGACACTGTGTTCTTCTATATAACAGGGCAAGATTGAAAATGTGTAGTGATACCTCACTGTCTCATTACCCGTAGAGGATGAGATACTGGTGGTTACATACCCCGGAATTCCCACCTCTTCTAGGGTTCTCAGTGTGGTGTAGTGGATACAAGTGCGTACCTGCCATTTTCATGGCCAGGGCTCAAATCCTTTGGTGGATGTGAGTGTCTAAAGTTTCTATATTTCAAACTTGCAGATTCAGGCAAGTAGGAGCATTAAGCATGGACACGTGTTCTCCTATGTAAGAGGGCTTGATAGAAATCGTGTAGTGATCCCTCACTGTCTCATTGTCTGTAGATGATGGGATACTGGTGGTTTAATACCCCAGATTTCCCTCCTCTTTTAGGCCTCTGAGTATGGTGTAGTGGATACGAGTGCGTACCTGCCATCTTGATGGCCAGGGTTCAAGTCCCCTGGTGGGTGTGAGTGTCTAAAGTTTCAATACTTCAAACTTGCTGTTTTAGGCAAGAATGTGCATTAAGCAGATACACCATGTTCTCCCATATAGCAGGGCTTGATAGAAAACGTGTAGTGATCCCTCACTGTCTCATTGCCTGGAGAGGATAGGATACTGTGGTAATTAATTACTCCAGAATTCCCACCTCTTTCAGGGCTTTGAATATGAGTAGTGGATACAAGTGTGTACCTGCCATTTTGATGGCCAGGTTCAAGTCCCCTGGTGGGTGTGAGTGTTTAAAGTTTCAATACTTCAAACTTGCAGTTTTAGGCAAGAATGTGCATTAAGCAGGTACACCGTGTTCTCCATATAACTTGGCTTGATTGAAAACGTGTAGTGATCCCTTACTGTCTCATTGCCTGGAGAGGATGGGATACTGGTGGTTAAATACCCGGAATTCCCCCCTCCTTTAGGGCTCTGAGTATGGTGCAGTGGATGCGAGTGCATACCTGCCATCTTGAAGGCCAATGTTCATGTCCTTTGATAAGAGTGAGTGTCTAAAGTTTCTTTATTTCAAACTTGCAAGTAGGCAAGTATGTGCGATAAGCATGGAAATCGTGTTCTCCCATAGAGCAGGGCTTGATAGAAAACGTGTAGTGATCCCTCACTGTCTCATTGCCTGGAGAGAATGGGATACTGGTGGTTAAATACTCCGGAATTCCCACCTCTTTTAGGCCTCTGAGTATGGTGTAGTGGATACGAGTGCGTATCTGCCATCTTGATGGCCAGGGTTCAAGTCCCCTGGTGGGTGTGAGTGTCTAAATTTTCTATAGTTCAATCTTACCGTTTTAGGCAAGTATGTGCATTAAGCATGGACACCGTGTTCTCCATACAGGGCTTGATAGAAAACGCGTAGTGAACCCTCACTGTCTCATTGTCTGTAGAGAATGGGATATTGGTGGTTTTAATACCCCAAATTTCCCTACTCTTTTAGAGCTTTCAGTATGGTGTACAGGATATGAGTGCACACCTGCAGTCTTGATGGCCAGGGTTCAAGTCCCCTGGTGGGTGTGAGTCTCTAAAGTTTCCATACTTCAAACTTTCTGTTTTAGGCAAGTATGTGCATTAAGCATGGAGACCGTGTTCTTCCATATAACAGGGCTTGAAAGAAAATGTGTAGTGATCCCTCACTGTCTCAGTACCTCGAGAAGATGGGATACTGGTGGTTAAATACCCTGGAATTCCCATCTCTTTAGGGCTCTGAGTATGATGTAATGGATAAAAGTGTGTACCTGTCATCTTGATGGCCAGGGGTCAAGTCCTTTGGTGGGTGTGAGTGTCTAAAGTTTCGATACTTCAAACTTCCAGATTTAGGCAAGTATGTGCATTAAGCATGGACACCATGGACACCCTGGACGCAAACACAGTGGCCCCCTTACCAGAGCCTCAGATATTAACACCAAGTAAGGCATCCAGCACTTCCACTACCACGATAACATCATTTATATTTGCCAACATTCAAGGTATAAAAACACGCAAATCCAACAAAGTTCACTTTATAGATGGTCTCCTTCATGAGGCAAATGCAGTGTTTGCAGCCCTAACAGAAACCCACACAAAGGACTACCATGATGGTGAAATATGGATCTCAGAGTACAATCTTTTCAGATGTGATAGGAAACACCGGCTTCAGGGTGGGGTCAGCCTATACATCAAAGACACACTCATCTGTACTGAGCTGCTAAACACCTCAAATGATATGGTGGAAGTGCTGATAATCAAAATAGAGATTATAAATGTAGTTATTGTCCTTGTATATAAGTCACCGGAGGCAAACCCTCAGCAGTTTAAAGACCAACTAATGAAAGTAGAACACTGCTTGGAAAACCTCACAAATCCAGCTCCGAACATCATTCTGCTTGGGGACTTCAACCTACGGCACCTGAAATGGAAGCACCTGGCTAATACAGTAATATCAGAAAGAATACCAGGAAGTAGCCTTAATGAACAGGCACATGCAAATGACCTGCTACGGATGTGCGACAGGTTTGCCTTAAACCAGCAAATAGTAGAACCAACCAGGAAGGAGAACACGCTGGACCTCATTTTCACTAATAATGATGAATTGATCAGGAACATAATGATTACAAATACCTGTTACTCAGATCACAACTTAATTGAAGTTATGACAACCATGGGGAATAGACCTTCAAAACCAGTCCAGATTCCCGGTGGAGGAGATTTCAGCAAATTCAACTTCAATAATAAACAGATAAACTGGGAGCAAATAAACCAGGACTTCACAGAAATAAACTGGGAAGAACAGCTAGGAAATGCGAACCTGAACCAGTGCCTGGAAAAAATAAGCTCAGTAGCACTAGAAATATGTACAAACCGCATCCCCCTAAGAAAAAAGAGGAAGAGATGCAGATTGGAACGAGAACGTCGTTCCTATATAGGCGAAGAAAACGAATCGCGGTACAACTTGAGAGTCGCACCCTATCTCAGGAACGGCGAAGAAGGTTAGGTAGCGAAATAGGAAAAATTGAACTCAAGCTACAAGAATCATACAAAACGCAGGAGAGGGAAAGAGAGCAAAAGGCCATCAGTGAAATAGAGAGAAACCCGAAAATTTTTTCTCCTATGCAAAATCAAGATCAAAAACCACATCTAGTATCGGGCCCCTGCGAAAGGAAGATGGAACTTTCACCGATGACAACAAAGAAATGAGCGAGCTACTGAGGAAGCAATACGACTCTGTCTTCAGCGAGCCATTAAACGCACTAAAGATCGATAACCCAAATGAATTTTTCATGGATATGATACCAACATCAAATCATATATCAGACGTCACCCTATCCCCACTGGATTTTGAAGAAGCCATAAACAGTATGCCTATGCACTCCGCACCAGGCCCGGATTCTTGGAACTCCATATTCATCAAGAACTGTAAAAAACCACTATCGCAGGCCCTTCACATTCTGTGGAGACAAAGCCTAGATACTGGCGTTATTCCTGATATACTAAAAACAGCAGAGATAGCACCACTTCATAAAGGAGGAAATAAGGCAGAGGCAAAAAATTACAGACCGATAGCACTAACATCGCACATCATAAAAATTTTTGAGAGAGTGCTAAGAAGTAAGATCACAAAATACATGGAATCACAGCATCTCCATAACCCGGACAACATGGTTTCAGAACAGGGCGCTCTTGCCTGTCGCAGTTGCTGGACCACTATGATATGGCATTAGATGCTATGGAAGACAAACAAAACGCTGATGTAATTTACACAGATTTCGCAAAAGCTTTTGATAAATGTGACCATGGTGTTATTGCCCATAAAATGCGCTCAAAAGGAATTACGGAAAAGTAGGCAGATGGATCTACAATTTCCTGACCAACAGAACCCAATGTGTAATAGTCAACAAAATAAAATCCAACCCGTCAACCGTTAAGAGCTCAGTCCCCAGGGTACTGTGCTTGCTCCAGTACTTTTTCTCATCCTCATATCGGACATAGACAAGAACACAACCTATAGCACTGTATCATCCTTTGCAGATGACACTAGGATCTTCATGAGAGTAGGCAACATAGAGGACACGGCGAACCTCCAGTCAGATGTAGATCAGGTCTTTCTATGGGCTACAGAAAATAATATGGTGTTTAACGAAGACAAGTTCCAGCTCATGCGCTATGGAAAAAATGAAAATATAAAAACGGAAACCACGTACAAAACTCAGGCAAATCATAACATAGAACGAAAAGGCAATGTAAAGGATCTGGGTGTACTCATGTCGGAAGACCTTACCTTTAAAGAACACAATAAAGTAGCCGTCACAACTGCAAGAAAAATGACAGGTTGGATAACAAGAACTTTTCACACTAGAGATGCTATACCGATGATGACACTTTTCAAAACGCTTGTGCTCTCTAGAGTGGAGTACTGCTGCACAATGACAGCCCCTTTCACTGCTGGTGAAATTGCTGACCTGGAGAGCGTGCAGAGATCCTTTACTGCTAGAATCCACTCGGTAAAACATCTAAACTATTGGGACCGACTAAAGAGCCTAAATCTGTATTCCCTTGAGCAGGCGGGCGGAGAGATACATAATAATTACACGTGGAAAATATTAGAGGGGCTGGTCCCAAACCTGCACACAGAAATAACATCACATGAGACCAGAAGACATGGCAGGATGTGCAGAATACCCCCGTTGAAAAGCAGAGGTGCAACTGGTACTCTGAGAGAGAACTCTATCAACATCAGAGGCCCGAGACTGTTCAACACGCTTCCACTACACATAAGGGACATAACTGGCAACCCCTCACAGTGTTCAAGAGAGAACTGGATAAGCACTCCAAAGGATACCTGATCAACCAGGCTGTGACTCATACGTCAGGCTGCGAGCAGCCGCGTCCAACAGCCTGGTTGATCAGTCAGCAACCAGGAGGCCTGGTCGATGACCGGGCCGCGGGGACGATAAGCCCGGAAGCACCTCAAGGTATCAAGGTAAGGTACCTACAAGCTTAAGCACATAATGGCCCGTCCAATCCAAATCGCACAGTACCCCCAATTAACAAGTACTGGACGTGAACAACATGGAAGAAAATGCAAAATAGAATAAGTGAAGAACAGATGGTGCCATGGGCACAATCAGAGAAAACCATGTATAAACATAAGAGATCCACGGTGGTTAAACGTCCTAAACACGAGCATCAAAAAAAAAAAATAAGAACAACGTGGACATCTTCAAGAGGAAACAGATTGTTTCTTTAAGGAGTGCCAGACCAACCGGGCTGTGGTGGGTATGTGGGTTGCGGGCCTCTCCAAACAACAGCCTGGTGGACCAAACTCTCACATGTCAAGTCTGGCCACGGGCCGGGCTTGGGGAGTAGAGGAACTCCAAGAACCCCATCAACCACGTATCAACTAGATAACCGTGTTCTCCATATAACAGGGCTTGATAAAAAACGTGTAGTGATCCCTCACTGTCTAATTACCTGGAGAGGAAGGGATACTGGTGGTTAAATACCACAGAACTCCCACCTCTTTTAGGGCTCTGAGTATGGTGCAGTTAACACAAGTGTGTACCTGCCAACTTGATGGCCAGGGTTCAAGTCCCCTGGTGGGTGTGAGTGTCTAAAGTTTCTGTACTTTAAACTTCCGGTTCTAGATAAGTATATCATTAAGCATTACACCATGTTTCCCATATAACATGCTTGATTGAAAACGTGTAGTGATCCCTCACTGCCTGTAGAGAATGGGATACTGGTTGTTAAATGCCCCAGATTCCCACCTTTTTTAGTGCTCTGAGTATGGTGTAGTGGATATGAGTGCGTACCTGCCATCTTCATGGCCAGGGTTCAAGTCCCTGGTGGGTGTGAGTGTCTAAATTTTCTATAGTTAATCTTACAGTTTTAGGCAAGTATGTGCAATAAGCAGGACACCGTTTTCTCCTATATAACAGGGCTTTATAGAAAACGTGTAGTGAACCCTCACTGTCTCATTGTCTGTAGTGGATGGGATATTGGTGGTGTAATAACCCAGATTTCCTACACTTTTAGGGATTTGAGTATGGTGCACTGGATATGAGTGGACACCTGCCATCTTGATGGCCAGGGTTCAAGTCCCCTGGTGGGTGTGAGTGTCTGAAGTTTCCATACTTCAAACTTGCTGTTTTAGGCATGTATGTGCATAAGCATGGATACGTGTTCTCCCATATAACAGGGCTTGATAGGAAACGTGTAGTGATCACTCACTGTCACATTGCCTGGAGAGAATGGGATACTGGTGGTAAAATACCCTGGAATTCCCATCTCTTTAGGGCTCTGAGTATGATGTATGGAAAAGTGTGTACCTGTCATCTTGATGGCCAGGGTCAAGTCCTTTGGTGGGTGTGAGTGTCTAAAGTTT
>WNGS01082859.1:0-11704 GCA_020271785.1 Procambarus virginalis
ATTAAACTTTAACCTTTTCCTCTGAAGGCAGGCATGCTTTTTATCTAGTTTAAGCTGTATTTGTAATGCAAAATGATCACTTAGCATTTCATCCACAGTAAGGCAATTCCCCTCTATGCCCTCACATTTATCAAACAAGCATAATCTAATTCCCTACCCTCAAATGAGTAGGATAGGGCCGCTCAGCGCGACATCTTCATGTTCCATTCTCATCCATGTTCCAGTTTAAAAAATCCAGGGTCACATTCTGTGGAGACAAAGCCTAGATACTGGCGTTATTCCTGATATACTAAAAACAGCAGAGATAGCACCACTTCATAAAGGAGGAAATAAGGCAGAGGCAAAAAATTACAGACCGATAGCACTAACATCGCACATCATAAAAATTTTTGAGAGAGTGCTAAGAAGTAAGATCACAAAATACATGGAATCACAGCATCTCCATAACCCCGGACAACATGGTTTCAGAACAGGGCGCTCTTGCCTGTCGCAGTTGCTGGACCACTATGATATGGCATTAGATGCTATGGAAGACAAACAAAACGCTGATGTAATTTACACAGATTTTGCAAAAGCTTTTGATAAATGTGACCATGGTGTTATTGCCCATAAAATGCGCTCAAAAGGAATTACCGGAAAAGTAGGCAGATGGATCTACAATTTCCTGACCAACAGAACCCAATGTGTAATAGTCAACAAAATAAAATCCAACCCGTCAACCGTTAAGAGCTCAGTCCCCCAGGGTACTGTGCTTGCTCCAGTACTTTTTCTCATCCTTATATCGGACATAGACAAGAACACAACCTATAGCACTGTATCATCCTTTGCAGATGACACTAGGATCTTCATGAGAGTAGGCAACATAGAGGACACGGCGAACCTCCAGTCAGATGTAGATCAGGTCTTTCTATGGGCTACAGAAAATAATATGGTGTTTAACGAAGACAAGTTCCAGCTCATGCGCTATGGAAAAAATGAAAATATAAAAACGGAAACCACGTACAAAACTCAGGCAAATCATAACATAGAACGAAAAGGCAATGTAAAGGATCTGGGTGTACTCATGTCGGAAGACCTTACCTTTAAAGAACACAATAAAGTAGCCGTCACAACTGCAAGAAAAATGACAGGTTGGATAACAAGAACTTTTCACACTAGAGATGCTATACCGATGATGACACTTTTCAAAACGCTTGTGCTCTCTAGAGTGGAGTACTGCTGCACAATGACAGCCCCTTTCACTGCGGGTGAAATTGCTGACCTGGAGAGCGTGCAGAGATCCTTTACTGCTAGAATCCACTCGGTAAAACATCTAAACTATTGGGACCGACTAAAGAGCCTAAATCTGTATTCCTTGAGCGCAGGCGGGAGAGATACATAATAATTTACACGTGGAAAATATTAGAGGGGCTGGTCCCAAACCTGCACACAGAAATAACATCACATGAGACCAGAAGACATGGCAGGATGTGCAGAATACCCCCGTTGAAAAGCAGAGGTGCAACTGGTACTCTGAGAGAGAACTCTATCAACATCAGAGGCCCGAGACTGTTCAACACGCTTCCACTACACATAAGGGACATAACTGGCAAACCCCTCACAGTGTTCAAGAGAGAACTGGATAAGCACCTCCAAAGGATACCTGATCAACCAGGCTGTGACTCATACGTCAGGCTGCGAGCAGCCGCGTCCAACAGCCTGGTTGATCAGTCCAGCAACCAGGAGGCCTGGTCGATGACCGGGCGCGGGGACGATAAGCCCCGGAAGCACCTCAAGGTATCCTCAAGGTAAGGTGCTGAAATGAATGCAAAGAGGAGCTTTGTACCCACTGCATCATAGTTAATAAATCAATAGAGTCAGGGCAGAGTGCCAGGTTGGAAGTTGAATAATGTGATACCAGTTTTAAGAAAGGAGATAGATCAATGCGTCTAACTATCGACCAATTAGCCTAAAGTCTATTGTGGGAAGTTACTCGAATCTATAATAGCAAATAAATTCGTCTTCATCTTGAAAAACATAAATAATAATTGAGTCGCAACATGGTTTTACAAATGGCCGTTCATGTTTAACAAATTTGTTATCTTTTTATTCTAGCATAGTTGAGGCAGTTGATAGTTGTAAGGATTGTGATGTTGTGTATCTTGACTTTAGCAAAGCTTTTGATACAGTGCCACATGAAAGACTGATTAAAAAGATAGAGGCTCATGGTATTAGGGGTGCTATATTAAGCTGGATTAGGGCATGGCTATACCAAAGGAAACAGAGAGTTAGTATAAATGGAGTCAAGTCAGAGTGGGAAATGTTGTAAGTGGAGTGCCTCAAGGCTCTGTCTTGGGACCTCTGTTGTTATAATATATACAAATGATTTAGATTCAGTTTGAGTAGCAACATTTGCAAATTTGCCGATGATACGAAAATCGGTAGGGAAATTAATTCGGAGAGGACTCTCTATCACTTCAAGTTGATCTAGATAGGGTTTTGAAATGGTCAAAGGATTGGCAGATGCAGTTTAATGCTGATAAATGTAAAGTTCTGAGGCTAGGTAACAATGATAGAGTTACAAGATACGAGCTAGATGGTGTTGAGATGCGAAGTCGGATTGCGAAAGGGATCTGGGAGTTATAATTAGTAAGAATTTAAAACAAAAGGATCAATGCATAAATGTTCGTAATAAGGCTAATCGGACACTCGGATTTATTAATCGCAGCGTTAGTAACAAGACACCTGGTGTGGTTCTCAAGCTATATCTTGCTCTAGTTAGGCCCCATTTAGATTATGCAGTTCAGTTTTGGTCGCCATATTATAGAATGGATATAAATTCACTTGAACGTGTCCAGCGTAGGATGACTAAGTTAATTCCCCAAATTTGACTCCCCAGGGTCGACCCCGTGTCGGTCATTGTCACTGTGGTGAGCCCCGCAGGTGTGGAGTGGAGGTGTCCGCTGGAAGCGGGTAGGTCGTGTCCCAGGATATACCTCTCGCGGGGGCATGAGGGCCGTGGTCCCCTTTTCGGGCCCCACCGCATGTTCCTCGATCATCACAGGATTTCTCGTCCTCGTTCTATCGTGGATGAAACCTGTACATCTTTAATCAGTCATGGCGGCTTTGTATGTATTAAGTAGTTTGAGCGAAGCACTGCGAGGTTGTTTGTAACAATAATAGCCTGGGTTGTGGAGTTTCGGGTGTGGAGTGGAGGTGTCTGCTTAGAAGCGAGTCGGTTGCCTCCCAGTATACCTCGCACGGTGGGCATGAGAGCCGTGGTCCACCTTTCGTGGCCCCACTGCGCCTTCCTCGATCATACAGGTTTCGTCGTCCTCGTTCTATTGTGGGTCTGGAAGTAATAAAGCAGTAAGGGTGGGCAGGGGCTGGTGTGCAGAGTTAACGTGAAGAGCAAAGGCACAGGTGCGTGGAACCGCATCAAAGTATACAGCTGGCAACTTAGGCTGCGAGAGTGGGATAACTGGCTGCGACACCTGTCGCAGAAGGCAGGAATAAGTAGGATTGAATGAAGTCCCAGGCATAGCTGAGCGGGCTGCGACACCGGAGTAACCGTGTAGCCTAGTGATGGACTGCCAGATACATAAGTGCTAACTCCTGGAACAATCGGACGCCTCCTCGGTGGGAACTAACAGAAGTAGTCAACGTCGGCGTCGGGAGTTAGTAGGCACCGGCACAGCAAGTACCAATAATAAATATATATAATAGCATTTATTATATAATTTTTATATAAATTAAATTATTAAATTAAATTTAATAAGATTAATAATAATATATAGATAATAAAATACAATAAAATTGTATAATAAAATATAAATAATTATAATACAAATTTTTATAAATAAATTATGTTAAATAATATAAATTATGTCAGTGTTAAACACAGTTCAGACAGGGGACTGCAGGTGGCTCCGAAGACTGCATAGAGTGCAGAGGAGTCCTATAGCGCTATGCAGCGGGGAGATACTAAGGTACGCCAACAGTCCAAGGAAAGAGGGTGTTAAGTGGAATCGAACTGCAGAACTAATTACGCTCAACAAGACGTATGAGAACTGTAACAAAATTATTATTAAAAAGGAGAGAAAAATGCGTTCTCCTTTCTTCTCTCGTGAAGAACCTCGGCTGTGACACGTCTTTGGAGCCTCGACAGTTGGACCTTTGCAGCTGCGGGAAACTTCGGCCAGGATATCCGTAGCTGGGCTAGCTTAGCCCCCCAGGGGCATGCTCAGCTGAAACATCACCAGCTGTGCCAACAGGTGCTGGATCATCGGCTGGGACCCAGCAGCTGTGCTTGAATATAAAGAATGACAAAATGTAAAGAACAGCAAACGCATAAAATTAAAGAGGGTTACTGTGCGTCACCACCAGCTGTGCCCTCAGCTGCTGGATCATCGGCTGGGACCTCATCAGCCGGAACAACAGCAGCTGTGCCTGTCCCCCCAGGGGCGTGCTCAGCTTGGGACACCACCAGCTGAGCCATCAGCTGCTGGATCATTGGCTGGGACCACCTCAGCTGGAACAACAGCAGCTGCGCTTGGCCCCCAGGGGCCTGCTCAGCTGGGCCACCACCAGCTTGGCCATCGACTGTTGGATCCTCGGCTGGTACCTCATCGGCCGGAACAGCAGCAGCTGTGCTGGCCCCCAGGGGCATGCTCAGCTTGGGGTACCACCAGCTGGGCCATCAGCTGCTGTATCATCGGATAGGACCACCTCAGCCGGAACAACAGCAGGTGTGCTTGGCCCCCAGGGCGTGCCCAGCTGGGCCACCACTGCTAAATCATCGGGTGGTACCTCATCAGCCGGGACAACGGCAGCTGTGCCTGGCCCCAGGGTAAGCGGGTAAGTATTAAGGAAAGCCAACAGGCCAAGGCAAGAGGGTGTTAAGTGGCATGGAACTGCAGAAACACTTACGCTCGACAAGACGAATGAGAACGGTAACAAAATTATTATTAAGAATGGTTAGAAAATGCGTTCTTCCCTTCTTCCTCGTGAAGATCCTCGTTTGGGACACGCCACCTGCAGCCTCGGCAGCTGGACCTTTGCAGCTGCGGGAAAGTCTTCAGCCAGGACATCCGGAGCTGGTCTTGGCCCCCCAGGGGCATGCTCAGTTGAAACACCTCCAGCTGTGCCATCAGCTGCTGGATCACGGCTGGGACCTCAGCAGCTGGGCATCTTGAGGTTATCTTGAGATGATGTTGGGGCTTTAGTGTCCCCGCAGCCCAGTCCTCGACCAGGCCTCCACACCCAGGAAGCAGCCCGTGACAGCTGACTAACACCCAGGTACCTAGTTTACTGCTAGGTAACAGGGGCATAGGGTGAAAGAAACTTTGCCCATTGTTCTCGCCGGCGGCCTGGGATCAAACCCAGGACCACAGGATCACAGTCTGTGTGCTGTCGCTCGCCGACCGGCACCCTAAAATAAATAGTCCACAAGGGCACGCTCCGCTCGTTTGAGTGATCGTCGGGAACGCAGCAGCGAGAGGTTGCTGCTGTGAGATTTTTCTCTACGCCTACCTCCCTTAGGAGGTGGACTACAAGTTTAAAGGCTGCTCTTGGCAGTTAAGCATGAGTCCAGTAGAAAAAGGAGAAGCGGAGAGCAAACCGCCAGGCTTCCACCAGCAGGGGTGAAAACCTGTCCACAATAGGCCGCTGGTTCCTCCTAGTTAAACATGACGTTAAAACCAATAAAGGGTAACCGACGGGTTCTCACAATCAAATTTTATATTTGATGTGGCGCTATGAATTGGAATTCGAATTCCCAAGAGCACAGCCGTCATATCAAAGATCAAAACAACAATATCAATATATCAGAACATGGGTGTGGCACAGAATAGTTGAAGGTTGACATCAAAGACCGTTTTGTACAATAAACAATTTATTAATAACAAGAGACTAGACTACTACATTATCGAGTTTACATTTACGTTAATGTCCATCCAGTGGCACTATAACCAACAGCTAACTAGCAACCCTTGCTGTGTGGCTGCATACTGAACTAACCTGAACACAGGTGTGCCCACTGATGACGCAATATTGCAAATTCAAAGAAAAATATCACAGACTAAGTTACACCACAGCGAGTGATTTAATTACGTTAATGTCCATCCAGTGGCATTTGCAACACAGCTATTCAACAGCCCCTCGAGAAATGACAGCAGGCTCCATCCTGCTGACACTTCGGGCTGAACATGAACATGAGAACAAAAGTTATCCACTGATGACACAAGCAAGCAATCAATAGTGACACGGCTTCATAGTGGCAGCTACTCTAATCACTAGCTTAAGGTCCTCCCGCCCAACAGGAGCGACCCCCGTAACTAGGCGGGTAGTCCAACAGTGACTCCCCCTATCACAACTAAAGTGAACAAAGTCAGGCAAGGTGGGATTCTGGGACACAGCTCCACTCATCCCTAAGTTACTTTACCCTCGTCACTAGACGATAACCAAAGAAATTGCCTTAATCAATTACAACATTGATTATGTGAATAATGATGGAAATTGACTGATCACAGCAGTCAGCAACAAAGTACTACTTTAATCACAAACAAGTGTCTCACGCTAGACAACAACATGATAGTACTCTACGTTAACACAAGTCCTCTTGTCACAATAACTCAAACTCTTAAATTACATCACACTTGACTCCTTGCAAGTATTCAGTGAGTAATTCTTAATTAAGGTCAAACGGACCACTAATTACATCCCAATTGAGTTACGTTAACTAAGCCTACCCCAAGTGGGTGGCTTCTCAACAGTCTGTGTATCATTAATTACTTTACTACTAATGAGTGCTAATTACCCTAATTAACCTCGAGCATTAATTAACTGTCACCAGGACCGATAATTAATCATACATAAATACGTCTCACTCCGCACTGCCTAAGCAGGTCTCATCAAACACTGTGAATTCACGGAAGAGGAGTTAATTACTAATTAACAATGAGTGCAACTTAATCCACTGTCACCAGACAGAATATGATTAATATAACGTATTATGCTAACCCCATGACCTCGCTTTACCGAGTCATCTGAGTCCTCAAGACTCCAGACGTTAATTACTCCACTAATTATCATGAGCCACTAATTGCCCAACCCCGAAAGGCATTAGTCTCGAGCAACTGACGTTAACACTATCACTGACAGACTCTGACAGATCCTCTCCCACTACGTGAATTCATGATGAGAATGCTAATTACATAATTAGCTAGAGTGGTCAATTAATTGTCACACGGACAATTAATTGCACCGGAAACGTATTCCCACAAGCTCAAGTTCAACACTGTTCTCCCATAACAGCCCTCACTCATTCAACAACTACAAATGTGCACCCCCTTATCCAGTTAATTACCCCTAATTAACTCACTGAATCCTCAAGTTCTCAACACAACTTAAAGAAACAAAGTAACCCTAAGGTTACATAGGTCACACATATAATGGCATGCACAACAACATAAAATAGCACTGCCCACATACGGTTGCGACTACTGCAACTCGTTAACTATGCCCACACAGTAATGACACACGGTTTTGCAACAATCAAGGTATCCATATTATTACTGCCCCTCTAATCTTGCAAACGTTGCAAAAGATCGCCCGATCCCGGTGGCTTCAGCAAGACAATTTACGTTAATATAAGGCACCGTCGCTCTACGCGGACAGCTGGCACTAATTCTCCCATAATTAGGCAAATTAACAAATTGCGCTCCCATTAAGTGACTGAGAATTTCCCTGAATACTCAAAGGGTCCCTTAAATCCTCAACACAGTTCCTAGGACAGTAATAACGTATACCTGATAACACTGCACAAACCTGCACATAATGATACCGTCAGCATGCCCCCCATGCTAATGACATCATTAGGTAATCAGTCAGCAATCACATCTACTGACTCACACCAACAACATAATACATGCAACATGCAAATGAAACATATGGAAATGGCCTCCATAAACAATGCAAATTAATCACCAGGACAATATACAGACCTCAGGATGTCCACTAATAACCCTGCCCCACGGGCCTGCTTAATTAACTCTAACTGGCCTAATTACACAATGAGGTACCATGGCACTAACCAAGGCTGGACGATTATACAGAATCGACAGACTGGATCATTTATATGATGATTTTCTACACTGACTGGTCCCATACTCTAGTCAGTACACACACCATCTCTACAGATATACAATTATATCACTACATGATTTACAGTGACAATTTCCCTCTCCAGGTACTGCCCCACAGTCACCTGGGCGTGCCACAGACAGGTGTCTCAGCTGCTTCCCTAGCCTGGCCGGGCTAGGGGCCCACACAACTTTTCTCTTATTCTCTAATACTGAGACACTGTTACTCACTGATAAAGTACTCACGTGTCCTTCCACACATTTTTCTCATTTCCCAGGTCCTTACCACCTGGCTGTCAACACTTAGCTCGCTCCTCGTGCGTCGACAAGATGTGGCCTAGGCTGTCCTGGGAAGGTGGCCAAGGGGGGGTGCCAAAGGTGGTGGCCTAACATGTGGCCACCGCGTGGCCTTCAGGAGGGTGGCCACGGGTGGCGCGTGACGTCACAGCACCCCACCCCACCCGGGCTCGCGCGCGGGGGTAAAGGGGGGTGGCTGGGGCCGGGCCGGGCCGGGCCGGGCCGCACGGGTGGCCAGGGGGTGGCCACGTGGCGCCTGGGGTATACAACATGTGGATGGGGAATCACCACTACCCCCCAACACACTAGAGCATGACTCGCTCATACACTGGGGTGACAGGGTGACACTGGCGGGCGGCACCCCACCTGCTACCCCATGCAGCTCTGATAGCTGCCCCATGGGTGATCACTGTCTCTGAGGCTGTCCTGCATTTATCGGTCCCAGTTTCTCGCGAATTTGGGCTTCGACACACCCAGGGTGGCTGGAGTGCCATGCAACATGAGTAAACTGAACGACAGGAGCGATAACGGTGGTGGGGGTGGCAGGCCCGCCACCCCCACCTAGACACTGCTTATACCCTGGCTGCCCAATTCAAACTGAACTCTTGGCGGGCTAGAGAGACTCACATCCCATATTTCTCCCCTACCTTGTCTTGACCAATCAGCAGGAAGCCGGCACTGTTCCTCATGCCGCTTCCATAACAGCTCTTGGCGCCAAAACTCGGCATAGGAGCAGGGGTGCCTAGACCAATCACAGACGCCCCTCGCCTGGTGGCGTGGCGTGACGTCACAGGGAGGGGTAGGCCTGAAGACAGTGGCTGTTGTCTCACTTGGTGGGGGGGGGGCAGCGTTCGCCCCACTGTCCCCTCCACCTCTAACGGTTCTGGAGACCTACCTCCCCCCACCTTCACTCTCAAATCCCTCTGTTTCACAGAACAGGAAAATTTCTGTAATCTCTCTACAGAGCATCACCGACCTCTAATTAGTTTTAACTGACAGCATTTAACATAAGCTTTCATGACATCCAACAAGTATATGTAAATTTGAAAGCTTCAGTTTCTAGAGTCCCTAGAGCGACTAGCCTATTCTAGAAACTAGGAAAACTAGCTGAGAAGATTCTACATCTCCTCACAGCTGCGATTGTGATGAGATTAAACCACCCAAAAGGTTGGCACGGGCATGAATAGCCCGTAAGTAGTGACCCTTTGAGCCATTACCAGATCAATAGATGATACTGGAGATTGTGGAGGTGCGACTGCACCCTGCGTGAGGGAGGTGTCTCCGTGTCGATATTCAGTTGTTGTTGTTATAGATTCAGCTACTTGGAACAAGTTCCAGTAGCACGGGCTATGGTGAGCCCGTAACTTACCTGGCACAGGAGCTGGCAAGAAGCACGAGGCTATGGTTAGCCTCGTGGACAGATGTCTCCGTGGGGTGCTGCGATGATTGATTGATGATTGATAAAGATTAAGCCACCCAAAAGGTGGCACGGGCATGAATAGCCCGTAAGTGGTGGCCCTTTGAGCCATTACCAGTATCAGATGATACTGGAGATCTGTGGAGGCGCGACTGCACCCTGCGTGACGGGAGATGTCTCCCGGACCAAATGGTGACCAAATGGTGGGTTACTCGATTGATTGATTGATAAGATTAAGCCACCAAAGAGGTGGCACGGGCATGAATAGCCCGTAAGTGGTACAATTTTTTTTCTCCGTAATTCTTTTCATTATTCTGAGATTGCATTTAATCATCGAGCTGTTATCGCGGGGGAGGATACTGCTTCACAGTCTTTATGAGGGCGTCCAGCTGCTGGACACCTTTGTTGACCAGGAGAGTGGCTCTGTTGATGGCTTCAGGGTGGCCACTGCAAGATTCAGGAACTCTTAAAGCTCTTCTAAGGTCGTTGGTTGCTTCACATTCTAGAAGATAAGTGAAGTAATGGCTTTTCTGTGACAGTTTGGCAGAAGATGCACTCTCTCTGTCGGGGTTCACCAATCTCCCAGTTGCATCTGTAACCTAGACGTAGTCTATATAACCTAACTGCTATTTCCCTGTGGATTCCCTTTGGGATATTTAACCTTTCTAATTTAGTTGCCTGAAGATACCATGTTGCAGAGGGCGAGCCTTCAGCTATTCTCTGGTGTAGGTAGGCTTTGTTGAGGTGTGAGAGTTTTTGGTGATGATGTTTTTAATGTTCTCTAGGCTGGGTTGAATTGTTTTATCTATCACTGGATGACGAGTTGCCAGTTTAGCAATTTCATCAGCTTTCTCATTTAATGGGATTCCAATATGGGATGGGATCCAGTTCAAGGTTATGTTGAGTCCTTTGCCTTTAGCGACTGCTCCAAGATACAAAATGGTGGTAATTATTTCCACGTTATCTTTCCACTGTTTTGTCCTAGTATTTGAAGTGCAGCTTTTGAGTCTGTGTGTATGATGGCATTTTGAGTGTTTTGTGCAATCACATATGCGAATGCCTGTTGTATGGCAAACAGCTCAGTTTGGGTTGATGATACTAGTCCTCCCAGTCTCCAATATGCCTGTATGCTGGCCGTGCAAAGAGCAGCGCCAGCACTTTCATATTCTGTGTCCACCGATCCGTCTGTGAAGATGGGTGGCTCCTGCTACTGCTATGCTATACATTTGCTCTTCTATTATGCGCCTTAGGATTGTCGGATCATAGGCAGCCTTTTTCATTGGGAGACTTTCTATTACTATTTTGAAAGTAGGCTCTTCCCACGGTGCAGCAGGAGTGTAATTTGGGTGTGGATGATCACCCTCTCTATCGAGAATCATGCTTTTTAAATGTAGTCTGTTTAGGACTTTTCCTGCTCTTGCAGCCCAAGAGTTTCCATTGTTTTGCCCTAGTCCAACCACCAAGGCCTGCCGTACTGGGATTGGATCAGAAGAAATAATTATTTTACTAATAATTGTAGCTGTCCTTTGAGATATTCTTTCCTGTAGAGAGGGCAAACCCGTCTCCAGTCTAAGTGTTTCAAGCTTGGTCCACATGGGGGCTCCCAGTGCGGCTCTCATAGCATTGTTTTGGGCAACTTCAAGCTTTTTCCACTGTGGTGTGATAGATTGTGAGTGCAGGTGCTGCATAATCGATCACTGATCTGACTGCCTGTACATAGTATGTGCGAAGGACTTGCAGATTGGCTCCTCCAGAGAGGGAGGTTAGCGACCTGAGGATTGCCGTCCTGGCCGCAGTTCGCTCTCTCAAGTAAGTGACCTCAGCATTAAAATTATGTGTGTGTCCAGGATTATTCCTAGGTACTGATAGG
>WNGS01082866.1:0-13149 GCA_020271785.1 Procambarus virginalis
GAGATGTAGGCCCCTTTAGTTAGCTATATATTTTCTGTCAGGAATTTATATGTTATGAGCAAGTCTCACTTGAGTCTAAGTCACAGAGAGCACTGTGTGTGGTGAGGGCTACCCAGAGCGCTCACAGTATCAGTTTTACATATATATCTATGTGTGGGTGTGCAAGCACCAAGATTCATCAAGAATTTACTGGGACTATTATTAATTTCCTGTGATTATTATTATTATATATATTGGTAGTACACCAGATATTGGTGTTAGGCTATGAGCCTAGAATTATTGATATAAATGCTGTGTATTGATCTCCATGATTTATTGGTATACATGCCTGTGTGTTGATCTCTATGATCTATTGATATAAATGCCTGTGTGTTGATCTCATGATTTATTGATATAAATGCCTGTGTATTGATCTTCATGATTTATTATATATGCTGTAATTTGATTACTGATTTATATATGACATGCCTGTGTACTGAATAATATCATATACGTGAAGTGATTGCCAGTGATATCTCTTTGAGAGAAAGTATATATAAAGAAAAGTTCAGTGATCAAGCGAAACGTCCTTCAAAACATTAAATATTATTAAGAATAGAGTAATCTTTTGGTACGGTGGAAAGTCACTGTGAGTGCATTGTGAATAAGATATTGATCGTGAGGCCAGTGAAATCATAAGTATGCCATGTGAATGTTGAAAACAGTGTTTTGCGGAAAAGTTAATAAACGGGGATCGTGATAGAATTAGAAACAAGTACTAGTCTGTTCTCACGATCGCGAGGGTCCCGGTCAGCTGACATCTGACAGGTGACGCGTGGCGCTGCCGATGTTACCATATCGGTGCGCTCCAGATTATTCCACTATGAATTGAGCAGTGGTCATATTATTCCTAATACATTGATATATATATAATTTCTCGTTGTCTTTTAAGTAAAATACCAAAACCCTTTGGTGTTTGATATCATCCCTCCATTTATCTTGTGACCCGTGTAATGAAGTAAAGCGAGTGACCTGCCTGATACCATATTACTGGAATTTGCTCTTACCACAATTACACCTCACCACTGCAGTGTTACTGGACACCTAAAAACACCAGTTGGCGACCTTAAAGGCTGTGTAGAGTTCTGTGTCGGGGTGGGCCACAGATTGAGGGAACGATCTGTGCCCCACTCATCTTGCAAAATTAAGGCCGGTTGTGAGATCGAGGGTACTCTCGGGGCGCACAGTGGAGCCTAGAGGATCGAGGGAAGACCCGCAGAACGACGGTGAGTAAGGGTTATTGTCGGAGCAACCACCTGGAAGGGAGATCCGGTCTACCTTTGCTTTAACCCTTCACTAACGAGAACCGTGACACCCGA
Organism: Procambarus virginalis; assembly: GCA_020271785.1. Lineage (NCBI taxonomy): Eukaryota > Metazoa > Arthropoda > Malacostraca > Decapoda > Cambaridae > Procambarus > Procambarus virginalis. The sequence continues at coordinate 1,359 of WNGS01082866.1, forward strand.
CAATATATATATATATATTATATATATATATATATATAGTCGTACCTAGTAGCCAAAACGCACTTCTCAGCCTACTATGCAAGGCCAGATTTGCCTAATAGGCCAAGTTTTCATGAATTAATTGTTTTTCGACTACCTAACCTACCTACCTAACCTAACATAACTTTTTCGGCTACCTAACCTAACCTAACCTATAAAGATAGGTTAGGTTAGGTTAGGTAGGGGTGGTTAGGTTCGGTCATATATCTACGTTAATTTTAACTCCAATAAAAAAAATTGACTCATACATAATGAAATGGGTAGCTTTAACATTTCATAGAAAAAATTAGAGAAAATATATTAATTCAGGAAAACTTGGCTTATTAGGCAAATCGGGCCTTGCATTGTAGGCCAAAAAGTGAGTTCTGGCTACTAGGTACAACATTTGTATATATAAAATATCAAAGTGTTCAGTGAGGATCACAAGGTCTTCTCTGAGTACTCTTTATTTTCTTCTCCGAGGCTATGGGTCCCTACACTGCACCAGAGGTGGTACCCCACTCTATATATATATATATATATATATATATCTATAAGAGATAGATAATATATATTATTGATATCTATATATTAATATATAGTATATATATTATATATATATATATCAATATATATATATGTCTATATATATATATGATATATATATATTATATAATATATATATATATATATATATATATATTATATATATATATATATATATATATATATATATATATATATATATAGTATATTTTGGTAGCAGTCTTTCCTGTAGACATATATTATTAAATATGACCGAAAAAGTAAGATTAATAATTCTAACACGAATTTTCTCTATTTTCCTTATGTTTCTTTTTACTGGTGACGGTAAATGAAAAATCAATTCTCCAAAATTCATTTTTATTTCTAGTCTGACGCGACACTTGAGCGCGTTTCGTAAAACTTATTACATTTTCAAAGACTTTAGTTTATCTACACACAACTTATGCTTTATGAAACAACATTGGCTCTTATACCTGCATTTGGGTGAGGTGATGTAATACAATAGTGGGGTGAAACACAGAACATGGAAAACGGGGTATAGATTTGTAGAAGTAGAGTTGGGTACCAATAGAACTGCAGAAGGCCTATTGGCCCATATTTCTTGATGTTTCTATATTGGAGCGGAGTCTTGAAGTGGGTAGAATATAGTTGTGCGTTAATTGGCTGTTGATTGCTGGTGTTGACTTCTTGATGTGTAGTGCCTCGCAGATGTCAAGCCGCCTGCTGTCGCTGTATCTATCAATGATTTCTGTGTTGTTTGTTAAGATTTCTCTGGTGATGGTTTGGTTGTGGGAAGAGAATATATGTTCCTTAATGGAGCCCTGTTGCTTATGCATCGTTAAACGCCTGGAAAGAGATGTTGTTGTCTTGCCTATATACTGAGTTTTTTGAGGCTTACAGTCCCCAAGAGGGCATTTGAAGGCATAGACGACGTTTGTCTCTTTTAGAGCGTTCTGCTTCGTGTCTGGAGAGTTTCTCATGAGTAGGCTGGCCGTTTTTTTGGTTTTATAGTAAATCGTTAGTTGTATCTTCTGATTTTTGTCTGTAGGGATAACATTTCTATTAACAATATCTTTCAGGACCCTTTCCTCCGTTTTATGAGCTGTGGAGAAGAAGTTCCTGTAAAATAGTCTAATAGGGGGTATAGGTGTTGTATTAGTTGTCTCTTCAGAGGTTGCATGGCGTTTCACTTTCCTTCTTATGATGTCTTCAATGAAACCATTGGAGAAGCCGTTGTTGACTAGGACCTGCCTTACCCTACAGAGTTCTTCGTCGACTTGCTTCCATTCTGAGCTGTGGCTGAGAGCACGGTCGACATAAGCGTTAACAACACTCCTCTTGTACCTGTCTGGGCAGTCACTGTTGGCATTTAGGCACATTCCTATGTTTGTTTCCTTAGTGTAGACTGCAGTGTGGAAACCTCCGCTCCTTTCCATGACTGTTACATCTAGAAAGGGCAGCTTCCCATCCTTCTCCATCTCGTAAGTGAAACGCAACACAGAATTCTGCTCAAACGCCTCTTTCAGCTCCTGCAGATGTCTGACATCAGGTACCTGTGTAAAAATGTCGTCAACATACCTGCAGTATATGGCCGGTTTCAAGTTCAAGTCGACTAAGACTTTTTTCTCGATAGTACCCATGTAGAAGTTCGCAAACAGGACACCTAGGGGAGAACCCATGGCGACCCCATCTACTTGCTTATACATGTGCCCATCCGGGCTCAAGAAGGGTGCCTCCTTAGTACAAGCTTGGAGTAGTTTCCTCAGGATATTTTCTGGTATGTCAAGAGGAGTACAGGCCGGATCACGATACACTCGGTCCATTATCATCCCGATTGTTTCATCCACAGGTACGTTGGTAAACAGTGATTCTACGTCCAACGAGGCTCTTATCCCTGTGGCCCGTGTTCCCCGCAGTAAGTCAACAAATTCCTTCGGGGACTTCAGGCTGAAGGCGCAAGGGACATAAGGAGTCAGTAAGCCGTTGAGTCGTTTCGCCAGTCTGTACGTGGGTGTGGGTATCTGGCTGATGATTGGCCGAAGTGGGTTTCCAGGCTTATGCGTCTTGACATTTCCATACGCATATCCAGGTTTATATTCCCCAATAATCTTTGGCAGGTGGAGTCCGGATTTCTTGGCATTCACAGTTTCAATCAATTTGTTGACCTTTGCTTTCAATTCGGCTGTAGTGTCCTTCGTTACCCTTTGGAATTTAGTTTGGTCAGAGAGTATGAGGTTCATTTTCGCCAGATATTCGTCTTTCTTAAGGATGACGTATATTGGCGACTTGTCGCCTCTCCTGACAACTATCTCCTTGTTCTCACGAAGGCTCTTAGCTGCCGCTTTGAGCTCGGGGGTCAGTATGGTGCTTCTGTAGTTGCCTCGATTCTTTCCTCCTTCTGCAATAAGTTCTGCTTGTAAGGTGTCTTTGGTGGTGACCTTCTTTTGTGCTTCGAGGTCAAATATGTCGTCCAACAGGATCTCCAACTCCACTTTCCGGGCCAACGCACTTGGTCTGGACATAACGTGACAGTTTATACCCAGATTTAGGAGAGTGACTTGGTCCTCAGTGAGGTTGATTCCTGCAAGGTTCAGGAAGCCGTCTCTTGGTCGTGGAATTGCCATAGGTCCTCCATATAATGTTGTTAGTTTCTTGATTATCCTTGTTTCCGTGCTGAGGTGATGTCGGTCTGTGAGGATGTCGAGGTGTTGTTCGATGCGGGTACGGAGACTTTCGTCGATGTTGCTGTTTCTCCATTCGTTTGTAGCATGAAGTAGTTGCGTTTTGTTGTCTTTGATTTCATTTTCTGCCTTGTATACCTGATTACGAATCAGATCTTGGCGATATTTTATCGTGAAGGCTTGATTCCTTGCTGCTGGGTCGTGCGTTTTAATATTGGTATATTTTGGTAGCAGTCTTTCCTGTAGACATATATTATTAAATATGACCGAAAAAGTAAGATTAATAATTCTAACACGAATTTTCTCGATTTTCCTTATGTTTCTTTTTACTGGTGACGGTAAATGAAAAATCAATTCTCCAAAATTCATTTTTATTTCTAGTCTGACGCGACACTTGAGCGCGTTTCGTAAAACTTATTACATTTTCAAAGACTTTAGTTTATCAACACACAACTTATGCCTGAAACAACATTGGCTCTTATACCTGCATTTGGGTGAGGTGATGTAATACAATAGTGGGGTGAAAACAAACTTTCAACAAAACACAGAACACGTATGGATATAGAAGTTGGGTACAAATAGAACTGCAGAAGGCCTATTGGCCCATATTTCTTGATGTTTCTATATTGGAGCGGAGTCTTGAAGTGGGTAGAATATAGTTGTGCGTTAATTGGCTGTTGATTGCTGGTGTTGACTTCTTGATGTGTAGTGCCTCGCAGATGTCAAGCCGCCTGCTGTCGCTGTATCTATCAATGATTTCTGTGTTGTTTGTTAAGATTTCTCTGGTGATGGTTTGGTTGTGGGAAGAGAATATATGTTCCTTAATGGAGCCCTGTTGCTTATGCATCGTTAAACGCCTGGAAAGAGATGTTGTTGTCTTGCCTATATACTGAGTTTTTTGAGGCTTACAGTCCCCAAGAGGGCATTTGAAGGCATAGACGACGTTTGTCTCTTTTAGAGCGTTCTGCTCCGTGTCTGGAGAGTTTCTCATGAGTAGGCTGGCCGTTTTTTTGGTTTTATAGTAAATCGTTAGTTGTATCTTCTGATTTTTGTCTGTAGGGATAACATTTCTATTAACAATATCTTTCAGGACCCTTTCCTCCGTTTTATGAGCTGTGGAGAAGAAGTTCCTGTAAAATAGTCTAATAGGGGGTATAGGTGTTGTATTAGTTGTCTCTTCAGAGGTTGCATGGCGTTTCACTTTCCTTCTTATGATGTCTTCAATGAAACCATTGGAGAAGCCGTTGTTGACTAGGACCTGCCTTACCCTACAGAGTTCTTCGTCGACTTGCTTCCATTCTGAGCTGTGGCTGAGAGCACGGTCGACATAAGCGTTAACAACACTCCTCTTGTACCTGTCTGGGCAGTCACTGTTGGCATTTAGGCACATTCCTATGTTTGTTTCCTTAGTGTAGACTGCAGTGTGGAAACCTCCGCTCCTTTCCATGACTGTTACATCTAGAAAGGGCAGCTTCCCATCCTTCTCCATCTCGTAAGTGAAACGCAACACAGAATTCTGCTCAAACGCCTCTTTCAGCTCCTGCAGATGTCTGACATCAGGTACCTGTGTAAAAATGTCGTCAACATACCTGCAGTATATGGCCGGTTTCAAGTTCAAGTCGACTAAGACTTTTTTCTCGATAGTACCCATGTAGAAGTTCGCAAACAGGACACCTAGGGGAGAACCCATGGCGACCCCATCTACTTGCTTATACATGTGCCCATCCGGGCTCAAGAAGGGTGCCTCCTTAGTACAAGCTTGGAGTAGTTTCCTCAGGATATTTTCTGGTATGTCAAGAGGAGTACAGGCCGGATCACGATACACTCGGTCCACTATCATCCCGATTGTTTCATCCACAGGTACGTTGGTAAACAGTGATTCTACGTCCAACGAGGCTCTTATCCCTGTGGCCCGTGTTCCCCGCAGTAAGTCAACAAATTCCTTCGGGGACTTCAGGCTGAAGGCGCAAGGGACATAAGGAGTCAGTAAGCCGTTGAGTCGTTTCGCCAGTCTGTACGTGGGTGTGGGTATCTGGCTGATGATTGGCCGAAGTGGGTTTCCAGGCTTATGTGTCTTGACATTTCCATACGCATATCCAGGTTTATATTCCCCAATAATCTTTGGCAGGTGGAGTCCGGATTTCTTGGCATTCACAGTTTCAATCAATTTGTTGACCTTTGCTTTCAATTCGGCTGTAGTGTCCTTCGTTACCCTTTGGAATTTAGTTTGGTCAGAGAGTATGAGGTTCATTTTCGCCAGATATTCGTCTTTCTTAAGGATGACGTATATTGGCGACTTGTCGCCTCTCCTGACAACTATCTCCTTGTTCTCACGAAGGCTCTTAGCTGCCGCTTTGAGCTCGGGGTCAGTATGGTGCTTCTGTAGTTGCCTCGATTCTTTCCTCCTTCTGCAATAAGTTCTGCTTGTAAGGTGTCTTTGGTGGTGACCTTCTTTTGTGCTTCGAGGTCAAATATGTCGTCCAACAGGATCTCCAACTCCACTTTCCGGGCCAACGCACTTGGTCTGGACATAACGTGACAGTTTATACCCAGATTTAGGAGAGTGACTTGGTCCTCAGTGAGGTTGATTCCTGCAAGGTTCAGGAAGCAGTCTCTTGGTCGTGGAATTGCCATAGGTCCTCCATATAATGTTGTGAGTTTCTTGATTATGCTTGTTTCCGTGCTGAGGTGATGTCGGTCTGTGAGGACGTCGAGGTGTTGTTCGATGCGGGTACGGAGACTTTCGTCGATGTTGTTGTTTCTCCATTCGTTTGTAGCATGAAGTAGTTGCGTTTTGTTGTCTTGATTTCATTTTCTGCCTTGTATACCTGATTACGAATCAGATCTTGGCGATATTTTATCGTGAAGGCTTGATTTCTTGCTGCTGGGTCGTGCGTTTTAATATTGGTATATTTTGGTAGCAGTCTTTCCTGTAGACATATATAATTAAATATGACCGAAAAAGTAAGATTAATAATTCTAACACGAATTCTCTCTATTTTCCTTATGTTTCTTTTTACTGGTGACGGTAAATGAAAAATCAATTCTCCAAAATTCATTTTTATTTCTAGTCTGACGGGACACTTGAACGCGTTTCGTAAAACTTTTTACATTTTCAAAGACTTAGTTTATCTCCACAACTTATGCCTGAAACAACATTGGCTCTTATACCTGCATTTGGGTGAGGTGATGTAATACAATAGTGGGGTGAAACACAGAACATGGAATACGGGGTGTAGATTTGTAGAGGTTGGGTACAAATGGAATACGGGGTATAGATTTGTAGAAGTTGGGTGCAAATAGAACTGCAGAAGGCATATTGGCCCATATTTCTTGATGTTTCTATATTGGAGCGGAGTCTTGAAAGTGGGTAGAATATAGTTGTGCGTTAATTGGCTGTTGATTGCTGGTGTTGACTTCTTGATGTGTAGTGCCTCGCAGATGTCAAGCCGCCTGCTGTCGCTGTATCTATCAATGATTTCTGTGTTGTTTGTTAAGATTCTCTGGTGATGGTTTGGTTGTGGGAAGAGAATATATGTTCCTTAATGGAGCCCTGTTGCTTATGCATCGTTAAACGCCTGGAAAGAGATGTTGTTGTCTTGCCTATATACTAAGTTTTTTGGGGCTTACAGTCCCCAAGAGGGCATTTGAAGGCATAGACGACGTTTGTCTCTTTTAGAGCGTTCTGCTCCATGTTTGGAGAGTTTCTCATGAGTAGGCTGGCAGATTTTTTGGTTTTATAGTAAATCGTTAGTTGTATCTTCTGATTTTTGTCTGTAGGGATAACATTTCTATTAACAATATCTTTCAGGACCCTTTCCTCCATTTTATGAGCTGTGGAGAAGAAGTTCCTGTAAAATAGTCTAATAGGGGGTATAGGTGTTGTATTAGTTGTCTCTTCAGAGGTTGCATGGCGTTTCACTTTCCTTCTTATGATGTCTTCAATGAAACCATTGGAGAAGCCGTTGTTGACTAGGACCTGCCTTACCCTACAGAGTTCTTCGTCGACTTGCTTCCATTCTGAGCTGTGACTGAGAGCACGGTCGACATTTAATGTGCCTAAATGCCAACACTGACTGCCCAGACAGGTACAAGCGGAGTGTTGTTAATGCTTATGTCGACCGTGCTCTCAGCCACAGCTCAGAATGGAAGCAAGTCAACGAAGAACTCTGTTCTTCGAAGGACGCCTGGTGGTCGTCCTGGCCTCCGCCTGGTGTTCGTCCTGGCCTCCGCCTGGTGTTCGTCCTGGCCTCCGCCTGGTGGTCGTCCTGGCCTCCGCCTGGTGACTTCCTGACCTCCGCCTGGTGGTCGTCCTGGCCTCCGCCTGGTGACTTCCTGACCTCCGCCTGGTGGTCGTCCTGGCCTCCGCCTGGTGACTTCCTGACCTCCGCCTGGTGGTCGTCCTGGCCTCCGCCTGGTGTTCGTCCTGGCCTCCGCCAGGTGGTCGTCCTGGCCTCCGCCTGGTGGTCGTCCTGGCCTCCGCCTGGTGGTCGTCCTGGCCTCCGCCTGGTGGTCGTCCTGGCCTCCGCCTGATGGTCGTCCTGGCCTCCGCCTGGTGTTCGTCCTGGCCTCCGCCAGGTGGTCGTCCTGGCCTCCGCCTGGTGACTTCCTGACCTCCGCCTGGTGGTCGTCCCGGCCTCCGCCTGGTGGTCGTCCCGGCCTCCGCCTGGTGGTCGTCCCGGCCTCCGCCTGGTGGTCGTCCCGGCCTCCGCCTGGTGGTCGTCCTGGCCTCCGCCTGGTGGTCGTCCCGGCCTCCGCCTGGTGGTCGTCCTGGCCTCCGCCTGGTGGTCGTCCTGGCCTCCGCCTGGTGGTCGTCCTGGCCTCCGCCTGATGGTCGTCCTGGCCTCCGCCTGGTGGTCGTCCTGGCCTCCGCCTGGTGTTCGTCCTGGCCTCCGCCTGGTGGTCGTCCTGGCCTCCGCCTGGTGTTCGTCCCGGCCTCCGCCTGGTGGTCGTCCTGGCCTCCGCCTGGTGGTCGTCCTGGCCTCCGCCTGGTGGTCGTCCTGGCCTCCGCCTGGTGGTCGTCCTGGCCTCCGCCTGGTGGTCGTCCTGGCCTCCGCCTGGTGTTCGTCCTGGCCTCCGCCTGGTGGTCGTCCTGGCCTCCGCCTGGTGGTCGTCCTGGCCTCCGCCTGGTGGTCGTCCTGGCCTCCACCTGGTGGTCGTCCTGGCCTCCGCCTGGTGGTCGTCCTGGCCTCCGCCTGATGGTCGTCCTGGCCTCCGCCTGGTGGTCGTCCTGGCCTCCACCTGGTGGTCGTCCTGGCCTCCGCCTGGTGGTCGTCCTGGCCTCCGCCTGGTGGTCGTCCTGGCCTCCGCCTGATGGTCGTCCTGGTCTCCACCTGGTAGTCGTCCTGGCCTCCGCCTGATGGTCGTCCTGGCCTCCGCCTGGTGGTCGTCCTGGCCTCCACCTGGTGGTCGTCCTGGCCTCCACCTGGTGGTCGTCCTGGCCTCCGCCTGGTGGTCGTCCTGGCCTCCGCCTGATGGTCGTCCTGGCCTCCGACTGATGGTCGTCCTGGCCTCCGCCTGATGGTCGTCCTGGCCTCCGCCTGATGGTCGTCCTGGCCTCCGCCTGATGGTCGTCCTGGCCTCCGCCTGGTGGTCGTCCTGGCCTCCGCCTGGTGTTCGTCCTGGCCTCCGCCTGATGGTCGTCCTGGCCTCCACCTGGTGGTCGTCCTGGCCTCCGCCTGGTGGTCGTCCTGGCCTCCGCCAGGTGGTCGTCCTGGCCTCCGCCTGGTGGTCGTCCTGGCCTCCGCCTGGTGTTCGTCCTGGCCTCCGCCTGATGGTCGTCCTGGCCTCCGCCTGGTGGCCGTCCTGGCCTCCGACTGATGGTCGTCCTGGCCTCCGCCTGATGGTCGTCCTGGCCTCCGACTGATGGTCGTCCTGGCCTCCGCCTGGTGGTCGTACTGGCCTCACTGGCATTCTGTTTGGTCTACGCCTGATGTTCTTCTATAATCCGTCTGGAATTCGTTCTAACTTGTTGTTCGTGATCGTTGTGTTGTATGTCGAATGCGTTGCATGTTGTGTAAAATCTCATATGTGGTATTGCTTGTATGTGGTATGTGTGTCATGTGTGTAATGTTGCACCATATAGTGTGTGTGTTCTGAATGTGGTGCGTTATATGTTGTGTGCCTCATGATTTGGGGATCAGGTCGCCCCAGTCAGGCGCCCGTCTCGACCTCAGGGAGCCAGGGTAGCAACACTCAAGTCTCAAGATCCTCGCCAAGTGTTGACGGTTCTAAGGTGGCGATGTGTCTTGATCGTCGAGAGCAAGTAGGGATGGTGTCTGTCAGCCCTGCTGGAGGCTGTAATAAGGAAAGACTGTAGCACTCTTAATCATTCTCGCTATATACACTGAGAGGCGTAATCCACTGGATAAGGGAGTACCTGAGCAACGAAGGACACCGAGTTACCGTATGAAAGGTGAGGTCTCAAACTGGCGAGGCGTCACCAGTGGAGTCCCACAGGGATCAGTCCTTGGGCCTATACTGTTTCTGATATATGTAAATGATCTTCCAGAGGGAACAGACTTATTCCTCTCAAAGTTTGCTGTTGATGCAAAAATTATGAGGAGGATTAAGACAGAAGCAGATAGTATGAGGCTACGGGATGACCTAGACAAACTGAAGGAATGGTCCAACTACTAAAGTTTAACTCAAGTAAATGTAAGGTAATGAAACTAGGCGGAGGAAATAGGAGGCCAAATACCTGATACCGAATGGGAGAGGAAGTCCTTCATAAAACGGACAGAGAAAAATATCTAGTTGATATCATGCCAAACCTATTTCCAGAAGCCCACACCAAAAGAATAACATCAGCGGCGTATGCAAGGTTGGCTAACATCAGTGTCTTCAGAAACCTGTGTAAGAAATCCTTCGAAACCTTGTATGCCACATATGTAAGACCAATCCTGGAGTATGCGGCCCCAATTCAATTTCTTTCGTTATTATGCACCCCATACCCATCCCGTGGGCGGTGGTGTAAAGGATTACAGAGGCACATAATCGGTTCAGGAACTGAACCCTCTACTTCGTTTAACTAAGCAAATAAAAAATTTGACGCTAGTTACAAAATTATTAATGCGGCCCCAGCACGGAGCCCTTACCTTGTCAAGCACAAGACGAAGCTGGAAAAAGTTCAGAGGTATACCACTATGCTAATCCCAAAACTAAGAGACATAAGTTACAATGAAAGGCTGCATAAAATGCACTTCACGACACTGGAAGACAGGAGATCTCGGGGAGACATGATCACCACATACATAATTCTCAGGGAAATTGACAGGGTAGACCAGGACGGAATTTTTAACACTGGAGGTACACGCACAAGGGGACACAGTTGAAAGCTGAGTACCAAAATGAGCCAAAGATACATTAGAACGAACTTTTCAGTGTTAAAGTAGTTAGCAAATGAAATGCACTATAGGAAGTGATATGGTGGAGGCTGACTCCATACACCGTTTCAAATGTAGATATAATGGAGCTCGAGAAGCTCAAGATTCCGTACACCAATTGATTGACGGTTGAGAGGCGGGACCAAGAGCCGAACTCAATCCCCGGCAAGCACTACTGGCTGAGTACAGACTCGTAGTTTACTTTATTACTGAATTATAATCAGTACTAAAGTATAATTCGTAGTTCGTCAAAACACTATTGTTTAGGCCTGAATAACACTCCGCCATATACTGAATTATCTAGACTTTAATGTCATTATTTGAACCCATCTTCAGACCAAACCCATTACAATGAAATATTACACCCCTTCAAACCACCTGGATAATTATCTAGATATTTGTGATGGTCTAAAAGCATATCACGGTTTCAGTAAAAATCTGCATATAAACTGGCAAATGATCCTTTGTCAAAATATTCTCAGGTTATAACCTTATTTTAGTGTAAATCTTTGTTTTAAAGGTAAACTGTGTATGCTAAAAACATTATTTGAAGAATTTGGTTTTCTGTAAACGGATTTTTGGGTACACTTAAATGGTTTTGAATTCCATATTTCACATTATCGTCACTAATACACTATTAACATAACCAAACTAGACCTAACCTAAAGTAACCTTAGCCTAACTTAACCATAGATCGAGAGTAGATAGTAGAACTAATTATGAAGTCGTTCCCAATCCATTCCCTTGAGCATATTTCCTTCCTGAGTACAGGTGTTTTAACTTATCCATCTGACACCTTGTTGAACGCATGAATCTTTCATTCAGTATATCAAATTTATTTCTGAAATTAAAACAAAAATATTATTTATTGTTGGTTTATGCGTAGGTAGGTCTAGATAAGGTAGGATGTTTGGTTACTTTAACTTATTGAATGTTTTCAGTTCTGGCTGAAAACATCAATATTTTGAGTCATAGCTTCGAACATAGTCAAGCAGACTATAAGTCAAATGCTAACTTAAGTATTGATTAGTCAGTTTTTGATGATGAACTGGATAGCCATAAGATCAAGCATGATGCAAAATAATCCAGCAATTGTCCAGCTCAACCCGTCTTCTGGTTTATCTCTCTGTCCCCTAGTACTTTTAACGCCTGTACAGTGTA
>WNGS01082869.1:0-12548 GCA_020271785.1 Procambarus virginalis
CTCTCTCTCTCTCTCTGTTTAACTATAACTAAGGTTCATTAAATCTGTCAATTGAAGTACCTAGTGAAACTGAAAGCAACAGCTGTTATCCTACCTCGGCATATCTAAAATCTGTCCATAGAGACATTTATTTCTTGATATTATTATTTAAAACTATATAACTATCATACAAGTAACAGGTATCTAGTGAAACTATAAACATAAGCTGTTATTCTACCTCAGCTAATCTTCAGCAGCCTGCCACTTGATGATTTATTAGGAAAGGTCTTTATATTTATCTAAGTTACAATCCTATAGGCAACTGGATGAGCCGGTAGCCAACTGTGTGCCAGAGCCTTCATGTAGTCTGTTGACCTGATCTCCCGTGAATCAACCTATAAGTGCGAACAAGTTCCAGATGCGAGTCAGCTTAGGAACTGAATGATCTCACGCAGGTTCAAACGTGAGACTGTTAAAGGTTGAGAACCTAGTGGTAAGGTTTGCAACTACCGGTCGTCCACGGAGTTGGACCAGGTGCGGGACTTTGATAATGTTGGCCCTTGTACATAACAAAAGTCCACCAACATCAGAGTGGTGTTGAAGACTCTGATGTTCTTCACTTTATCCACAGTTCAGATGAATGATAGAGGACAGGCAAACCATAGAGGCGTGATAAGATGACACTTTTCTCGGGATCTCTATTCTCACCATCTCAACTCTTTCGCCTTACGCCTCCTCCTTTTCCCATTATATTTGTTCCATTTCCCGTCTCCTCTTATCCCTCTCTTTCCCCTCTCTCTCCCCTCTCTATCCTCTCGTAACAATTATCATCATTAAATCCCAGAAATTGCATTTACAAGCAAACGCTGTTTTGTTTACTGAAGACTGTGGCTTCTGTTGTGTGTGTGTTCCCATTGTATATATATATATATATATATATATATATATATATATAATATATATATATATATATATATATATATATATATATAGGAGGGTACCACCTCTGGTGCAATTATAGGGACCCACAGCCTCAGAGAAGGGAACACAGAGCATTCAGGGAAAACTTGCCATTTAACTCTGAATACATAAGGGTGTTCGCTTCTCCTACCACCCCCCTTTTTTATGGTGTACACTTTATTAAGCAAGGTTATACAGTTACATATCTGATTGTATACAAAAAATGAACATTAAGAGGACACAAAAATAGTTCGCTTCCTAGAGGCTGTAGATTTCCTCGAACTCCTCCGACGTTGGGCAGGAACCGAGGATGCAGCGAGCATTCCCCCTCTGGATCGCGACACTGAGGCGCTGAAAGAGAAAACTTGCCGCTCTAGGGTCTCTTGTGGTGTCAATGAGCTTGGAACCAAGATCCTTTAGAAACCTTCTTGCACTCTCTCCCCATGGGCCTAGGGTCTCAGACCCTATTGGAACGAAGTTGTACCGATGATCTAATTGCCTGTACTTGGCTGACTTGTCTCTTTCTCTGTGTGTCGCCGCGGCTCCTGCTGTGCCGGCAGAGAGGTTGATGTATGTGGCTGCCAGGGTGGATACGCAAGTATAGTCCCATGCCAACTGTCTGCCACCCTTCCACGGACGCAGTGTGATTCCGTCTGGTCGGCCGGCAAAGCTAACAGAGTCACGGTTCAGAAGGTTGCGGGGCTCTCTCTCCGCTGGACACTGGGCAGAGGCAAGGCTTCTTTTAATGATGTCGTTGACTTCGTCGTGTCTAGTGTGCCAACCACCAGATTTTCCACAGTGCAGGCCATGCAATCCATATTCGTCAGCATCTGCCTCGCCGCAAATACACCTATGAACAGTGTGGATAGGGGCAGCAAGACGGAGAGCGACTGCAATACGGAGCTCCTGCGGATCAAGACGTGTGCCTGTCGCAGACATAGGGACTGCCAAAAGGAAGTCCCCTGCATGGGGAGCCTGCACAGCTGTGAGGCGTGCACGATCACTGGGGGTTGTTGCTGCCTCCAGCAAAGCTGTGGCTTCTTTGTCTGCAATGGGGCTGTCCCAACTGGATTGTTTCTTGGCTTTCGGCATGGCTGGTCTGAGTGCTGGGTCTGCCATGGCACCCCATTTCGTGTCGCATTCCGTGTAGTGGGGGTCCTGTATCCCCGCTACATCACTGAGGGTGTCAGGTAGAATTTCCTTAACCAGGTCATCTGATGCTGAGGAGGAAGACAGGAAGGCTGGGACAGCAATTTGGGTGGCGGTGCGGACACCCAAGCCACCGAGCCTAACAGGAAGAGTGGCTTGTTTCCACTGGCACTCGTTGAGGGAGAGATTAACAACTTTTTCCAGCATGGTCTTCAGTAAGAGGTCATACTCTTCAAGCTTTCGGTTGTCGTAAGATGGGGCGCACCTCAGAAAGTAGGTTAGCCTCGGAAGGGATAGGCATTTGGTGAGGAGATAAAAAGCATCGTGGGCATCGATGTCACCTATTCTGTCTTCCATCCTCCTAAGGTCTGCGATTTTCTTGTCAAGGATCTCCTCAATGGCGTTAGACCCGAGGGGGGCTCCAAGGAGGGTGCTGTTCTCGGCCCTAATGACATGGGCTCCAGGCAAGGCAGACCTTATTCTAGCTACGATGTCTGGGTTGGAGGAGACTACTTCACACTTGGAAGGGTTCAGGACGAGACCCAGGCTTACTTCTTGCTCCCTTATTTTCCTGATGTCTGCCAAGAGGTCGTCTACGGTGCCAGCTATAGTGCCATCATCCAAAAACCAGATGTTGAACTCGCTGGACAAGCTTTCGGTGATTTCTTTTAAGACTAAGCAGAAAAGAAGGGGAGCAAGAGGATCACCTTGCTGAACACCTTCACATGATCTGATTTCATGTTCACCAAAGAGCAGTTTTGACTCACCACTGTAGCACGATAGTATGAACGGGTAGAGGGGCCGGAAATGGCGATGTACGGCACAAAGTACTGCATCTCTTCTGACCATGTTGAAGGCATTCTTAAAGTCCAGTTTGAGCAGGGCCTTTTCATCAGAAATGTTGGTGATGTATGCTCGTGCTGCATGGGCAGCCGCTTCACAGCCTTGGGGGATTCCAAATCCTAGCTGGATTGGTTTCAGCAATTCAGCCGCTTGCTGGCTGACAACCCTCGTAGCAGCCTTGGCAATCAGGCGTCGGAGAGTGTTGCCAACAGCTATTGGCCTGATTCCATCGTCCTTCTTTTTGAGAGCACAGAGGGAGGCACCGAAAAAGAGAGGCCTGATGACCTCAGGTATATCACCAGCCAGGCACATGTTAACGAACCTTGTTAGTTCCATAAGAAGATCTTGTGCAGCATCACCAACCACAGGATTTAACATTTGCTTGATGTGTTGAGGTTTTAACCCTGTAAAGCCTCCTGCTGACCCAGGTGGAAAAGAAAGGTCCGATATATATATATATATATATATATATATATATATATATATATATATATAATTTATTTATTTATAATTTATTCGTGCATCCAAAAGTACGCGTTCTAAAAATGTTTTTTTGTTAATTTATGATGGAATTGTGTTGTGAACAATTTGGACTATTAAGACAAAAGATTTAATTTCTGCTTTTGCCGACTCGATCTGAAATGTAAAAAAAAAAAAAAACAGTATTCCACAAAGGAGAGAAATGATGAGGTGTTGGAGGGATGTGTGCAGACAATTTCCTCGTAATTGTTTGAAATTGTTGAGTGATTGTTCTCACCTAGATATATTTACCCTGTATAATAAACCTAGGAACGCTGGATTGTGGATTAGGATAAATCCCGGGATTAGTTAAGTTGCAGTAAGCGTTGTTATCCAGCCCTGGACACATAGCTCACGAGATAAGTCAGTAGGAGCCGTGACAAGCAGGAGGATTCGAACCCTATGTATGTTCTTGAGTACCCGGGTTCGACTCCCAGGCACGGCGCCTACTGATTTGCTCAGTGATATGTCACTATCATGCGGGTTTTCCCCCTGCTGCCCAACCACTTGGGGAGGACGGTATAGAGCAACGGTCTCGCTTCATGCAGGTCGGCGTTCAATCCCCGACCGTCCAAATGTCACGAGGAAGGAGGGATTATGCGAATGAGAGGAGGAGGGGAATGAATGGAAGGAGACGAAGAGAATGAAAGTGTAGGGAAGGGGAAAGGAGGGAGATGGTAGGAAATGGTGAGGAGAAGGAGAGAGGAAGGAGAGGTAGAAGAGGGAAAGTTGAAGGGGAAGAAAGAGAAGAATTAGAGAGAAAAGGAAGAGATAAGGCAGTGAGAAAAGAGGAAAGAACATAAGGAGAAGAATAGGAAAGAAGAGAAAGACAAAGAGTAGTAAAGCAAGGAAGGAAGAAAGGAAGTGATGAGAGAGAGAATTAAGATGAGAAAAAACTTCGCTAACCAAATAATAATTAGAAAAATAACCAAAATTAGACAAAAAAAAATCAAACATTGGGTATTGAAAACTCATTTTTAACTGACATCTTTTTTATGACATGACATTTTTATGGCATTTTTTTAACTGACATTTTTTAATACCAAGAAAATCCCGCCAGTTTCTCACAACTGTCAGCCTCTTGAATTAATGACAAAGTTCGATTTCAATTGAATTAAAACTTGCTGAGCGATGCTTGCACCAAAATTCAATACTGAGTCATTTAAATCATTTTTTTGGCCATTCATGTTTCCCAAAAAATGTCCCTCCCCCACTCCCCCCCTCAGCCCCCACCCCCATTACACTGCTCCATTGGTCTGAAAGTCTCTGATTGGTGAAGATTGGCAGAGGGACATTGATGAGTCAGGATTGACAGATTATTGATGACTGAGGATTAATATGACATTAATCAATCGACGTCGGTCAGTTGGTTAATAATGATTGACGGAGTGGTGGCATTAGCTGTGGTAGCTAATCTTGAAATGGTTTTTTTTTTTCGTTGCTAATTCTTCTCCTGCTCTTGTCTCTCGTTTCTCTCCCTCTCTTGCTTCTCCTCGACTCTACTTTAGGCGCCATATTACCCAGTCCATCAGGCCAGTGACGGCCGGACTTTCTGGCCAAAAGGAAGTCCCTGGCCGGACTTTCTGGCCAAAAGGAAGTCCCTGGCCGGACTTTCTGGCCAAAAGGAAGTCCCTGGCCGGACTTTCTGGCCAAAAGGAAGTCCCTGGCCGGACTTTCTGGCCAAAAGGAAGTCCCTGGCCGGACTTTCTGGGCAAAAGGAAGTCCCTGGCCGGACTTTCTGGGCAAAAGGAAGTCCCTGGCCGGACTTTCTGACCAAAAGGAAGTCTCTGGCCGGACTTTCTGGGCAAAAGGAAGTCCCTGGCCGGACTTGAGAGCTGTGTACAGCTGTCAGTCGTGGCACCTCTGGCTATCACAACTGTCAGGGCGACTCCGGGCCAGAGTTGTTCACTAGGGACGTCACTTCGGGTCAGAGCTGTTCACTAAAGACATCACTTCGGGCCCTTGAACTCTACGGGTTAAGAACATAAGAACAAAGGTAACTGCAGAAGGCCTATTGGCCCATACGAGGCAGCTCCTATTTATAACCACCCAAATCCCACTCATATACATGTATATGCGTGTATAGCCGCCCAGTTTCGTGCGCTTCAGGTCAGATCAAACCGTCGGGTTTATTCCCGACTCACAATCGGCAATTCCGGGTTCGAATCTCGGGCGGGACGGAAATGGTTGACACATTTACTTTCACCTAATGCAGCTGTTCACCTAGCAGCAAGTAGGTACTCAGGTGTTAGTTAGCTTGTTGTGGGGGTTGCGTCCTGGGAGAGGGGGGGGACCTCGAAATAAGCCTAACGTGTATGAATACACGCTGGCTTCATGTCCCCGGACACAATGAATTATTAATTATTATGCTGCAGTGTCTGCTGACGTTGATTCTGTTACCTCTAATAATGCTGCTTTCGTTAATAATTCCGCTGCTTTCGTTAATAATTCCGCTGCTTTCGTTAATAATTCCGCTGCTTTCGTTAATAATTCCGCTGCTTTCGTTAATAATTCCGCTGCTTTCGTTACTAATTCCGCTGATTTCGTTAATAATTCCGCTGCTTTCGTTAATAATTCCGCTGCTTTCGTTAATAATTCCGCTGCTTTCGTTACTGATTCCGCTGCTTTCGTTAATAATTCCGCTGCTTTCGTTAATAATTCCGCTGCTTTCGTTAATAATTCCGCTGCTTTCGTTAATAATTCCGCTGCTTTCGTTACTGATTCCGCTGCTTTCGTTAATAATTCCGCTGCTTTCGTTAATAATTCCGCTGCTTTCGTTAATAATTCCGCTGCTTTCGTTACTGATTCCGCTGCTTTCGTTAATAATTCCGCTGCTTTCGTTAATAATTCCGCTGCTTTCGTTACTAATTCCGCTGATTTCGTTAATAATTCCGCTGCTTTCGTTAATAATTCCGCTGCTTTCGTTACTGATTCCGCTGCTTTCGTTAATAATTCCGCTGCTTTCGTTAATAATTCCGCTGCTTTCGTTAATAATTCCGCTGCTTTCGTTAATAATTCCGCTGCTTTCGTTAATAATTCCGCTGCTTTCGTTAATAATTCCGCTGCTTTCGTTACTGATTCCGCTGCTTTCGTTAATAATTCCGCTGCTTTCGTTAATAATTCCGCTGCTTTCGTTAATAATTCCGCTGCTTTCGTTAATAATTCCGCTGCTTTCGTTACTGATTCCGCTGCTTTCGTTAATAATTCCGCTGCTTTCGTTACTAATTCCGCTGATTTCGTTAATAATTCCGCTGCTTTCGTTAATAATTCCGCTGCTTTCGTTAATAATTCCGCTGCTTTCGTTACTAATTCCGCTGCTTTCGTTAATAATTCCGCTGCTTTCGTTAATAATTCCGCTGCTTTCTTTAATAATTCCGCCGCTTATAGTATTGTTGCTGCTGCTACTGTCACTTACACAGCTAGCAATGTTGCAGATGCCAGCGTTGCAACAGGAACCAGGGAACAGCAACACTGAAAAAGGACTTTTGCAACAAACGAGAAAAGTTTGTATATCAAGTTGGTGGAGGAGTTAGTAACGTTGCAAGTTTGGCCTGGACCACCTGATGCACGTGTTGCACTCCTTGCAAGTTGCACAGGGATTGTGCCTGAGTGCTTCCACTCTTTGTGTATTATTTTTGTGCTCTGTTCTCATGGCATTTACTGCATATATATATATATATATATATATATATATATATATATATATATATAATATATATATATATATATATATATATATATATATATATGCGGAAAATCCACAGAGAAAAATGAAAGGAGGTAACGTTTCGACTTTGTTAAAGCCTTTGTCAAACCAGACTGACAAGAGGAAGGGAATTGGGAGGATATATAGGCCGACACCTGACCAACCCAACCCTAGGGAAAGAATTAACCAGAGACAGGTAAAGCTTAGCTTAGAATGGTCAAAGAGGATTAAGCGGTCAGAGAAAAAGGATGAAAGATTAAAGAAAAGCCTCATGAACATGCAATAAATGAATATATAAATATAAAATTATAATGAGACATTGTAAGCCTCTCTAACAATTACAGTTTTTTCTTAAACTGTTGTGCAATATTATAACTTAAAAATGGATCAAGTTTGTACATTCCAGTACTAACATTAAGAAGATTTGGACACTGACTGATTAGAGCAGACTCAATCAAATTCCGTTCCACGAAATCCCCACAATTGGTAATGCTTTTTGCACCATTCCAGTTAATATTGTGATCGCATAAATTCGTATGTAGATACAATGCATTAGACGTTTGGGCAGTTCTAATACTATAAGCATGTTGTGACAACCGCAATTGTAAGGACTTTCCTGTTTGTCCAAGGTACACAGAATCACAATCATTGCAGGGAATTGAATACACGCAACCTGCTGTATCAGGGGAGTTTTTTATTAAATTGGATTTGATCGTACTATTAGTGAACACCAAATTTATATTAAGTTTCTTAAAAATCAAAGACAATTTTTCAAGTCCACTCGCATAAGGTACAACCAATGAGTTAATAATTTCTGGTTTCGCCTTAGGGATGTGATTATAAAACGTACGCTTGGCTTGTTCAAACGAGAAATCCAAAAACCTCTTAGGATATTGTAAACTCTTCCCGATTTCATATATTATAGCAATCTCTTCATCAAAAAACTCAGGGCTGCACACCCTCAAAGCTCGTAGAAACATTCCTGAAAATACTGCCCGTTTAACTTTACTATGATGATTCGAATAAAAATGAACATACGACCCCACGTTGGTAGGTTTCCTATACACATTAAATTTGAACTTTCTAGTGACTCTATGAATCATAATGTCCAAAAACGGAAGCATACCATTCACCTCAGTCTCACAAGTGAATTTTATTGAAGGTACCAAAGAATTGAGTTCATTAAGAAAAACTATATGGTCTTTGTCACACGGCCATAAACACAAAATATCATCAACATACCTAAACCAAACTACATTAGCCGGGATAATACTGGATAAGATTTTATATATATATATATATATATATATATATATATATATATATATATATATATATATATATATATATATATTGCAATTTTTTTTTTGGGGTGGGCTAAGTTTTTCTGGGTATAATTTTGAGAATATTGCAATATGCAAGGGGGGGGGTTGTGTTGCACGTCTTGTTTTGCAGTGTGATGCAGGTTTTCATGTTGCAAATTGATAGAAAGATGATTGCAGTAATGGCTGTTTTTTTTTAATATTTAACTGTTGATGCTCGTGGTGGACCATGGAAGGTGATGAGGAATTCTGGGACACGCACGCACGCACACACACTCACACACACACACACACACACACACACACACACACACACACACACACACACACACACACACACACACACACACTCACACACACACACACTCACACACACACACACACACACACACACACACACACACACACACACCACACACTACGAGGGGGCCTTGTAGCCTGGTGGATAGCGCGCAGGACTCGTAATTCTGTGGCGCGGGTTCGATTCCCGCACCCGGCAGAAACAAATGGGCAAAGTTTCTTTCACCCTAAATGCCCCTATTACCTAGCAGTAAATAGGTACCTGGGAGTTAGTCAGCTGTCACGAGCTGCTTCCTGGTGTGTGTGTGTGTGTGTGTGTGTGTGTGTGTGTGTGTGTGTGTGTGTGTGTGTGTGTGTGTGTGTGTGTGTGTGGAGAGAGAAAAAAAAAAAGTTAGTGAACAGTTGATTGACCCTTGAGAGGCGGGCCGAAAGAGCAAAGCTCAACCCCCGCAAACACAAGTAGGTGAAAAACACATTCTGTCTCAGAGTTCTTTTGCTTTTCAAAGTTCCGCATCTGGCCCAACTCCGTGGACACACAGGCTTCAGAGTGGAGTCTGAGAAATGACTGAGAAACTCCAGTAAGTGTAATGTTACGAAAATTGAAACATGCGACAAGAAACCAAAAGA
The DNA here is from genome assembly GCA_020271785.1 of Procambarus virginalis. Classification (NCBI taxonomy): domain Eukaryota; kingdom Metazoa; phylum Arthropoda; class Malacostraca; order Decapoda; family Cambaridae; genus Procambarus; species Procambarus virginalis. The sequence continues at coordinate 9,406 of WNGS01082869.1, forward strand.
ACAGTACACACAGAAGGGGAACTGAACCTCATTGTGACGACTGGAGCAAAAGATCTGAGAGTGGACCTCCTAACCTAATTCTGGAGGCTCATATAAATTGAATAACATCAGCAGCGTACTCTACGCTAGCAAAAGTCAGAATATTGTTCTTGACGCGTGATCCTGTGGTCCCGGGCGCCGGGGAGAAACGGTGGGCAGAGTTTCTTTCACCCTGATGGCCCTGTTACCTATCTTGAGATGATTTCGGGGCTTTAGTGTCCCCGCGGCCCGGTCCTCGACCAGGCCTCCACCCCCAGGAAGCAGCCCGTGACAGCTGACTAACACCCAGGTACCTATTTTACTGCTAGGTAACAGGGGTATAGGGTGAAAGGAACTCTGCCCATTGTTTCTCGCCGGCGCCTGGGATCGAACCCAGGACCACAGGATCACAAGTCCAGTGTGCTGTCTGCTCGGCCGACCGGCTCCCTCCCTCCCTTTACCTAGCAGTAAGTAACTTCCTGGCGGTGGAAGCCTGGTCGAAGACCGGGCCGCGGGAACACTAAGCCCCGAAATCGTCTCAAGATAACCTGGACCCTAAATAAACAGGCATTTAGGTAGCTGTACACCGCCTATGTCAGGCCTGTTTTAGGAGTATGCCGCACCATCGTGGAACCCCCTCCCTTAAAAATACAATAAGGAAACTCCAGAAGATTCAGAAGTTTGCATCAAAACTTGTCCTATACCTGAATGGAATGTGGTATGAAGAAAGAAAAAACACATTCTGTCTCAGAGTTCTTTAGCTTTTCAAAGTCCCGCACCTGGCCCAACTCCGTGGACAGCCAGTAGTTGACACCCGTAGCACTAGGCTCTCGACCTTCAACAGTCCCATGCTGGAAGTGTCTTTCTCAAGAACATCACTTCATCAGCGATCATTCACTCCTCGGCTGACCGGCATCTGGAACTGGTTCACTCAACAGGTTGACACACGGGAGATCAGGTCAACTGATCACATGAAGGCTCTGGCACACAGTTGACCACAGGCTCATCCTCTTCCTTATATGATTGTTACCTAATGTTGTTAATGAATAAAGTTTATTCCTATTGATACATATAATAGACTCAATGAAATAAATGGGCCTCTAGGAGCAGGTTTCAACTGAGCTGAGGAGGATAACAGCTCTTTAGACCAACCTGTCCTCTAAAAAGAACGTCGCATTTGGCCGTTTGCCCGTATGGCCGAATTTGGACGTAATTTGAAATTGAAAAAAATATGAAAATAAATTTGGGATTTTTTTTTTTCAACAACAGTAAGTTAAGGGTCCTCTGATAGGTTAGGTGGGCAGGAAATTCTCTAAAGTTTCAAAACTTTATGAAAACGTTAATTTTAAAGTGTCCTCTCATAACCTCTGCGCGTCCGCCGGGACGACTCAATAGAAACGAACAGAACGGCACTTTTGTGAGTCGATTTCATTTAAAATTACGTCGAAATTTGGCCATATCACGCAACGAGCCAAAAGTGACGTTCTTTTTAAGAGGACGGGTTGCTTTAGACACAGAAATCACAATGCGTGATGAATCAAATGAACAAATGAGTGCATGGGGGAACTATGTAAAACCCTGGTTGTGTCTCGGAGAGGATGCAGGATCCAAGTACGTTCAATAGAACTTCTGGTTTCAATTCTTTTGACCATGTCGTAGATCAGCCGATTAAGCAGCGTCTGGGATGCTCTCGGACGTAGTTCGAATCCTCGTCACGGCCCTGGTGTTCATAACAGCTCCTGCTGCAGTTTCCCAGCACGTCATTTGACAGCCCTTATGAAACTAGTCTTAGTTAAAAAAACAAAACTAGACCTAACGTTCCTAGAAAAGAGAGATGGAAAACATATACATTATACATATACCTTGGGAGGGAAAAACAGATTAGATAAAAGAGGAAATATTTGCAATGAATATCATCATTGCAAGAGGGCAAGGATGAAAAGCTTGAGAAAACAGACGAGCACTTGAGATCTTAGAAAGGTTTCTTCAAGCGTTAGCGTAGTAGAAAAATGAATGAACGCAGGAGCAGGGTGTAGAAGCCAACTCTGTTTATAGTAAATTTAAAAGTAGATACGATTGGGCAGCAGGTCAGGCGTCATTGGATTTGTCAGACGGCAGCAAGAAAGGCGAGCCCCAAGAACTAAAACTCGACCCTGGAAGCAGCTAGAGGATGCAAGCCGTGTTAAATAATAATAAATGATAAAGTCTCTCCTCTCTCTCTCTCTCTCTCTCTCTCTCTCTCTCTCTCTCTCTCTCTCTCTCTCTCTCTCTCTCTCTCTCTCTCTCTCTCTCTCTCTCTCAATGTCAAGAAAAACAGGGTCGGGAGGTTTTCTTGGGCTACCAGCAATTGAAAAGGCGGAGCCCAGGAGCTGAAGAGCTCGTCCGTAAACACTGTTTAGGCATAATTATGTTAATAACATGCTGGAATTATATTAAATTTAAGTTGGATTCCGGCAGTGTTGCAACCAATGGAAAATGCAAATTCTCATTGATGCAAATTGCAGTGCCAAGGATCTCATTGGCTGCAACTTGCAGTGCCAAGGATTCTCATTGGCTGCAACTCGCAGTGCCAAGGATTCTCAGTGGCTGCAACTTGCAGTGCCAAGGATTCTCAGTGGCTGCAACTTGCAGTGCAAGGATTCTCAGTGGCTGTGCAACTTGCAGTGCCAAGGATTCTCAGTGGCTGCAACTTGCAGTGCAAGGATTCTCAGTGGCTGCAACTTGCAGTGCCAAGGATTCTCATTGGCTGCAAATTGCAGTGCCAGGATTCTCATGGGCTGCAACTTGCAGTGCCAAGGATTCTCATTGGCTGCAACTTGCAGTGCCAAGGATTCTCAGTGGCTGCAACTTGCAGTGCCAAGGATTCTCAGTGGCTGCAACTTGCAGTGCCAAGGATTCTCATTGGCTGCAACTTGCAGTGCCAAGGATTCTCAGTGGCTGCAACTTGCAGTGCCAAGGATTCTCAGTGGCTGCAACTTGCAGTGCCAAGGATTTCATTGGCTGCAACTTGCAGTGCCAAGGATTCTCATTGGCTGCAACTTGCAGTGCCAAGGATTTCTCATTGGCTGCAACTTGCAGTGCCAAGGATTCTCATTGGCTGCAACTTGCAGTGCCAAGGATTCTCA
>WNGS01082875.1:0-11564 GCA_020271785.1 Procambarus virginalis
TTGAAACTGCTGTTGCTAAGACGGTCAACATCGTACGGGCCTGTAGATTAATTAGTTCAGGACATTGCCGTTATGTGCCAAATAACCGAGGCACCGCTCTCGTGGTGGTAGGAGCGAATAAAATGATACTAAGGCAGGGAGTGTCCTTCTTGCAATGGATGCCTTCTCTCTTGCACGATGCTACACCACGCTGCTAATATGGCGTCCATAGATGGAATGGCGTCTCCTTCCTCCCTGCTGGAGATACGAACATGCGAAACGCTCCAAGTTTCTCGAACGTAAAGTGTTGTTATTTATGTTGTAATTTAATTAGGGAAGCAAAGGAATTATGACAAGTATTCATGTCACTGATGAAAGCATTAAGGTGCGATATATGTATTTTGGCATAACGCAAGTCCGCCTATTAAGACCTGTAAAATGAAGAGAGGCATATTATATAGATTTTTTACATTGCATAATATGTTCCACTGTAGTTGTTAATTCACCAATAAGCGAGGATTCAGTAAGCAGTAATAGGCTGTGTAAATAAAGCAACTAATAAACGAATTATCCGTAGCAAAGGACAGTAATTACTGACACTCTGTTTAGATTCAACTAAATGTGGAAGTAATTTTTTCATGTACAACTTGCTGACCCCCCCACGCGGATAGAGGGGGGGGTGTCCATGTACATTGCTGTCCACCCCGCGTCACGGCACTGTAAGTCTGTACAACTTGCTGCACCCCCGTCGACTGTAGGAAGGGTTGACACTTGCTCACCCGGGTCACGGAACTGTGGGTGATGTTACATTGCGCCACCCCCCCGGCGGAACGAGGGTCACGATTGCTGCACCCCGTCACGAATGTAGGAAGGGTTCATGTTACAACTTGCTGTGCCACCTCCCGGCGTCACGGACACTGTAGGAAGGGTGTCATGTTACAACTTGCTGCCACCTCCCGGCGTCACGGACACTGTAGGAAGGGGTCATGTTACACTTGCTGCCACCTCCCGGCGTCACGGATGTAACCAGATCGTTCATCACGGCTCAAAACCCTGTACAGCATTAAAGAACTGTTTGCCTAGGGCCATATAATTGCTGTAATATATAGTAGGTCACCAGTGTGATCACATGATTGGCACCAGCAAGAATAAAGTATTTCCCTTAGGACTGAAGAAATACATATAAAATTATAATATATATTCAAGATAATCTAAATAATATGTACTTACAGATGATTACAATATTTCACTATTTACAATAAACAATAAGACGGTCTCTCCCAGAACAAATACTACTAAAAGCTAGACAAGAAAATACACAGACTTAGCCTCTATGTTACGTCCCCGAGTAGCCGCCAGCAACTAACGCTGTGTGGCATCCAAACCCATAAGTCTTCTTCCTCCTCCGCTCAAAGGATGAGGGTTAGAAAACAATAACTTTTAAATAAATGAGACTAATCAACCACCACTGGTTCTCAAATTACAGGTAGAATAAACATTAACATACTAGGTATTTCCCAAAATTAATAAGTACAATGCTACTGCGTAATTACTGTATACACGTAATTTATGAATATAAATATTTGTGACACCTGAAACACTAACTGAACAGGTCCAGCAAACTCTCTTTCACGAATCAAACAGGTCAAATACATGTGAAGAGACGCCACCGCTCCTATATCCCTTGACATTGCCAACACACATGATGAATATAATACATATACACATATACAGTTAATTTCATGAAAGTTTATATAAATGTATTACGTAGCCAGCTATGGGTACGATACACTTCCACATCCAAGAAAAAAAAATGCATGGATTGAAGATCAATGGCATTTTTTTTCTGATGAAGTAGAATGTATGACACTTGATTTAGGGTATTAATTTCAACAAACATGTACAAGCAATAAGTATAAATTTCTGAACAGAATGAAACATTTCCAATATTTCTTACATGACACTCAGAAGTTTCTACATAGGTTTCACTGGAGTATGCAAATTTACCTCTCCAGGGTACTATCTCATTTATTTCACTTTGTGTCAGATCATACTTCACTCACCTATCATCAACATTATCATCATAGCTGAATTAAAATTGTCAATAAAGGTAACTGCTCTTCACACACGGACATCACTGCAATTATTTTCTACATCTGGTTCTACTATTTCTCCTAGATCCGTCCCATATTTCCATATGATCCATTGTCTAGATGGTGGAATTTTCCAAGACGGACTCCATTTTCCATGACTCTGTCTGGATGTAAAGTAGTGTTGTGACTTCTCCTGGGTATGCTCTGACCAAAGCATCTGCTCCGCATCACTCTTGATCCTCTGTGGAACACATACTCTCGACCCATTGGATACTAAATTTAGAGAAATTAGCATTAAACTTCAAATTTATGTATAATATTTCCCTATTCATAGAACCTTCAGCAACACAAACACACCAACCTTAGGCAAACTTTGGCCTGGAAACCCAGAAATACAACCAAAGATAAGGTGCAAAGACTACCTTGCACAGGCATATGCCCAGGCACCATATCTCAATCATGGAAACTCTGAGACAGTTCACAATTGCTGAGGGTGAACTGAACACAACACACACTTTCATCACCATCTAGTCTTCCCAAAAAACTAACAAGAACATGCCGAAAACTTGACAACCTTCACCATCACTTCCCAAGTGATTACGTCTGATGACAAACAATCAACAAGCGGTTTAAGGGTTTTAACATCTTGAAGATGCACAGCATATTACCTGGGAAACACCCAAGGGACAATCTTTAACCCTTCACAGTTATTAACACAATCGAGGATAACCTTATCCCCCAATAATGAAATACACCCCTGGAGCCTCAAACACCTGTTCCCAAGTATGATTAAATCCTCCACCACCAATATGACTCTGAAAGTCAACAACAATATGACTCTGAAAGTCAACTCCACACTTGAGTGGAACATACACTTTGTTAACTCCTCTTGCATCAAAATAACCTGGATCTGAATATAGAGACACCGCTCTAGTATAACTCACCACTCCCTCAGAACAAACGGATGCACAACCTACTTGAGTAAACTCCTCTCTGCTCAACCACAAGGCTGGACAAAGATGTCTCCACAGTCCATTACTTCACAAGGGAATGGCTCCTGCAGAATAATATTAGATTTCACCATTCTACACACACTCTGACTCAATTTACACAATGACAAATACCTACTCCCCATGGAATAAGAATCACAACCCAGAACTCTCTGCAACTTAGATCCGAATGATGCTTTACTACTCTCAATGGTTTTACCAAAGTTTCCTCCCATGACATCTGGATCTGCTTGGAGTACTGTCTGTTCACAGTCAATAACACTACCAAGCGGGGTCACAGCCTCACAGACAGCTGAAGAGGGAGGCTCAATGTGTCTCCATCTACTCGACAGAACCTGATCCTCTGGTTGGTTTCCCACACTCTCCAGAACTGGATCTACAGTACAGACTGTCCCCTTGCTTCTCTCTGAAATCTTAGGGTCAGTTCTACTCAATGCACATAAATTAAGGGAAATCTGAAGCGAGCGGGCAAGTAACAGGTAATTTGACCTACTCCCCTATACTATCAACTTGACTAGGGTGAGGCGGGGACCTTACAACAAACGTACTCTCGACAACTGATTCTACTTGGTCAACTGATTCTAAACATAGAGTGAGCGGGAATACTTCTGCCAACCCGACATCTTGTCTTAAACCATTCCCTTGGCTAGAATACAACAGAGTCGTGGCCTTTTAAGTTTCCTCTCAAACTCCTGGCAACAACATTCAGTAGGGCGGGCAAGACCACTGGTACATGGACCATCCTTCCCAATTTATTGGAATAAAGCAGAGTATCAGCATCAGGCTGACTCCTCAACAACTAAATCGGCACACACAGGAATCTGGAACAAACCACATCCCATTCTCCCACTGAAGGGGTACTGGTTACTGGAACAAATGCTTGATTAACAACAGTAGAACTGACAGCTGGATTTATAATAGTACTGACATCAGCACAGGTAGGATGGACAACAACATCTACTACCACAGGTTCGTTCATAGAACTAACTTCAGTACAGGCAGGATAAACATGATGTGCAACTGGCTGTTTATACAATCTGGGATTAATCTCACCCACATGATTTATGGCCAACATCATTACCCATATAACATCCACCACCCTGGGAGGGGCAACTGTGTACAAACACCCACAGTGCATAAACTAGGGAGCAATGGTGGATTTTAAAGTAACATCTATCAGAGGTACAGTTTGACATCCTGCAACACTCTGAAGAACAACATCATTTCCAGGATCTCTCTTTTCAACATTAGAACAAGTATAGTAGCAGAAATTAAGGTTTGGGGAAGCACCAGTATCACGAAGGATATTCACCAGCTTCCACTTCCCATCAACACACAAAACTTCACCTGAAGACATCTATGGTGAATACTGTTTCACCCAGTTGGGGTTTACAGTTACATGTTTATTAGTACAAATTTATTTTGCACCCCTCTACAATAAATGAGACCAGTTGGTCCTAATTCAGAGTGCAAACTAAAACAGGGAAATAAATTCCATGGCCTTTTTTCTTACCATGGGAACAGGACCTTACAGTGGACACACCTGTAGAACCAACTGTAGGTTTAGAATTACCCTTATTATTATTTGACATTTCTGACAATGAAGTAGCAGGATTAGGTTTTTTTAAGAGAAGAGCTCATGGGATTAACTGGAGCACTAGGACTGCAGGGACTCTGATAAGGAGTTCTGTGAGCATTATGATGTACTTTACGATTAAACTTAGGTGAAGTAGCCGCGTAAATTGGGCCTTAGTCAACAACTCATGCTCATCAGCGAGCTTTGCCAGCTCATAAATGTCTGTTACATTCTTGTTGTTCTGCCATATAAGTAGATAATTTGTCGGGGAGAGACAAGACAATACTTCTTCCATGATAAGAAGATTCCTTAAAGCATCAAAATCAGTTACTGAAATTGACTTTAACCATCTGTTGCAAATAGTTCGTCTTTTGACGAAGTAAAATCAAGCTAGTTGGTCTGATCCCTTAACTCCTTAAGTGCTAACATTTTTCCCTGTGTGCCTCTGGATTTAATTGATAGGCATTTAAGATGCTTTTCCTTACAAATTCATAATCAAACTATGAGCGTCAGGTAGGATGTAAAAACCTCCTGACTACGGCCCCTTAAATTGAGACTGCGTAATTGCTAACCCTTGATCCCTTGGCCAGTTTCATACTGATGGCAATCTTATAAAAATGTGCAAAGAAAAACCTCAGGATCCTCCTCATTAACTTGGGTAATTCAATTATAATGTACTCATCCTTATGGTAGTGACGGAGGACTGGGATCGTTCCCTAGACCAACGGACACTTGACCCGGCAACTATTTATTACCTTTTATTTAACACTGTGATTACATGTTAATATTTAGGCTAGTTGTCGTTAGGCTATTTATTTACAACAAAAATCCGGTACGTTTACTCAATCCGTATTCCGTAATTTATATAGGAATATATTTCATTAATATATGTAGAAGAATTCTACAGCGTCAGACATATCGTTTCATTCATTCCATATTATTAAGAATTCCATATTATTAGATATATCTTTTATTGTTTACGTATAAGATTTCTACATTGTTGCCTTACAGCTCCCGAGTCCACGTCAACCGAGGAGTTAGGCTACTCCACCTTCACGGGCGATCATCGCCTAAACCACATTAAATCTGTGATTACTTATTCACCCAAGTCCATAAATTCATTAATATTTCAGGGTCCAGTATACTAACCAAGTTACTGATCCCATAAATTAATTAATCATTACTAACCCTGATAACATTATATTTCCCAATTAGGAAGTACAGTCAGGTGTTAAACATTATTTACGGCAGTAGAATACTTGCCAAACACAATTAATAATCTTGTGATCATTAAATTTCTTATACACATATATATTACAAGTGTATATGTTATATAAAATTACAAAAATAAAAAAAGGCACTGTTTTACATATTATTTCACCACATTTATTTTAGTTATGCCAACCCAACAGAGGTAGGATATTTTAGACTGCAATTGTACTGAGATTTGTACAAATTTCAGCCTAAACCATTAGCTGCATTAATAGATAGAATTATTACCTAACTAGTACTGTGTTAAACAGTGCTGGTGTGTGGGATAATCCTAGCAGCTTTAATTCTTTTTAATTCTGTGAATACTAAAGTATTTATTTAATTTTTAATTGACTTTAATATTATATTTTATTTGATTAACTTTCTTAGTTAGTTTTTACTAATAGTATAGTTAGTTAGACAGTAGCAAGCAAGCAAGTAATTATGTGGACTACGTGTACTGATTCAGCTGCTTGAATTTATCTCACACAGTTGGAGGGACATTTTGTAGCTTAAACCACTTTGAGATGGCTCCTTCATAAACCACATATTGTTTACCTAGTCTTTGGTATATAAATTATAAATCTTACCACATATGGTGGTCTAATCTACTATTATACCACAGTAATGAAATTTTCACTACTAATACTATGTCTACAGTATTGAACAAAAAGGGGCCTTGGCTGTTCCTGTTGATGGGGCCTGCTAAGGCTGTGTAATTGTAGCATCAAAATTGGGTGTGGCTCTGTGCCTCTGAGTGCCACGTAATGGTGGCTGCCAGGAGGCCTACAAAGCTTGTACAACCTGTCCTCTTAAAAAGAACGTCGCATTTGGCCGTTTGCCCGTATGGCCGAATTTGGACGTAATTTGAAAATGAAAAAAATATGAAAATAAATTTAGAATTTTTTTTTTCAACAACAGTAAGTTAAGGGTCCTCTGATAGGTTAGGTGGGCAGGAAATTCTCATAAAGTTTCAAAACGTTATGAAAAACGTTAATTTAAAGTGTCCTCTCATAAGCTCTGTGCGTAGGCCAGACGACTCAAATAGAAAACGGAACAGAACGTCACTTTTGTGAGTCGATTTCATTTCAAATTACGTCCAAATTTGGCCATATCGCGCATACGAGCCAAAAGTGACGTTCTTTTTAAGAGGATGGGTTGGATGTACTGCTAGTGGTAGCAATTTCTATAATTATGTTGGGAGCCAGCTTCCTGCTTCACTAACTTCCCTCACAATTACCTGTTTGGGATGCAAGGATTTAATAAAGGTTCCCTAAACATATAACTACAGATATGACATGAAATATGTGTGTGTAGAGCTGAGTACGTACGTGTTAGTGGGTTTAATCCCACATTATAACCGCCTACCTATTTATGAATAAAATGGCCAAATTATACTATAAATACTTGGTAAGAAGGATACTGGTGTTGCTGTGGTTGTTGAGAGGCTGTTGTGCTGGTTGCTCGCTTGTTGACACATAGTCTGGGTGTCTAACGAGTTAGGCCAGCTCATATGGAGAGTGCCACTCTACAGAGTGTTGTGTTGTTTGTTGTCATTCTGTATACGTGACGACGCTCCGGAGGGAGATGAAGTCAAATGTTTGGTGGTTCTATTTATATTTAAGGAATAGAGTGTTAAGCTATATTCCCAGTGTTGGAAATTATATTCAGTCCTAGTGAACACTTTTTTATTAAGTTTAAACACTAGACTGTTGTTTAAAAAGAAATTAGAGTAACATAAATACGTGGCATCGATGACGTCATGGAATCACCCATTCTCTTTTTTTAAAGGGTAAAATCATGCTATTATGTGGTTATCTTGAGGTTATCTTGAGATGATTTCGGGGCTTTTTAGTGTCCCCGCGGCCCGGTCCTCGACCAGGCCTCCACCCCCCAGGAAGCAGCCCGTGACAGCTGACTAACACCCAGGTACCTATTTTACTGCTAGGTAACAGGGGCATAGGGTGAAAGAAACTCTGCCCATTGTTTCTCGCCGGCGCCTGGGATCGAACCCAGGACCACAGGATCACAAGTCCAGCGTGCTGTCCGCTCGGCCGACCGGCTCCCTGTGTGTCAGATTTCCGACATAATTCCATGGGGGAAGAACACGGGTCGAAGTCCCGGTAAGAACTGTAATCACTTTATTCCTCTCCTTCAGAATTATAGTGCTGCTTTAATTTTAGTTTGCATTGTTGTGCTGCAGTTCTTTGGGGACGGATGTCCCGTACTGGCGTTTCGGGTGCTGGAAGTCGTTGAACGTCTTCTTTTCCTGCCAGTTCTAAAGGAACTAATTTCTCTAATGTTTTGAGAGTAGTGTTGCCTCGGCATTTTACTTTCACTATTCTCAAGATGCCCTGGCTGCCTGGATGAACAGAGACTATTTGGCCTATAGGCCACTCTGAGCATGGTCCATCGCTGTCCACCAGAACTATGTCACCAGGGTTCAAGTTAATTCTGTTGTAGGGGTTGTTTGCCCCGTAATGATACTCTCTCAGAGCAGTAAGGTATTCTCGAGTCCATACGTCATTCCACAGACTTATCACCTCTGATAGATGTTTGAAACGTTGAACCAAATCACTCTCTTGGACATAGGAAAGATCCTCTGGTTTCTCGTCCGTAAGGGACACAAGGGTGCTGATAGGTCTCCCATACATCAGATGAGCTGGACTTAATGGTTCACGCTGCAAAACATCATCAGAGAGGTAGGTAAGTGGTCGGTTATTACCTCGTGCTATCTCTATGGCTACGGTTTGGAGCTCATGTAGGTCAATCTTTTGGCGGTGTAGGGTTTTCCGTAGACAACGTTTCACCGTACCAATCATGCGTTCATAGAAGCCTCTGTACCATGGTGCTCTGGGAGGTATGAATTTCTAGTGGCACTGCCGTTGTGTGTACCTTTGGGTGTGTCCAGATTTTCTTCAGACATGCTTCTTCTGCCACTAAGCTGGACCCATTGTCTGAAATCATTAACTTAGGACAGGATCTACGTGAAGCAAACCTGCGGAAAGCCTGTAAGAATGCTTCGGCACTCATATCGGGAGTCACTTCTAGATGGACTGCCCTTGTTGTGGCACTAGTAAAAAGACAGATATATGCCTTCACTGGTTTTTTATCCTTGGTGCCTGTTAATGTTAGTGCTCCTGTGAAATCTACTCCTGTAGTCAATGCCTTCACGCCGAAAACTGTGCTAATACACAAAATTCTCTCACTTAGGGTAGGTAATTTTAACTCTGCTCTCATATTAACTATTCTCGTGGACTTTGGAGCCCCAAGGATGAGACGCATAGCTTCATTTTGCAAGGTTTCAAGAGATTTCAGCTCTTTGTCAGTATACAGTGTGAGATGTAGAGCATTGTAGTCAATCACAGAGCGTATAAATGATACATAAAACATTCTAGCAAGTCTCACGTTAATTCCATGAATGACACCAACAAGGACCCACACGGGCTTTAATCTCTCCCACAGTCTCCTCTTGAGAGAAGAAAGGTACCCAGGGTCGTTAATGGGGACACCAAGGTATCTGTAAGACTCGCAGTTCTCAAGTGCTCGCCCATCTATATGATAATTGGGTGGTGGAATACCACATGGAATGAGAGCACGAGTTTTCTATACAGAGATAAGGAGGCCACATTCCTCAGCTCTAGTAGCAAAAGCATCGAGCAGAACTTGCATTCTAGGCTCAGAGGCAGCCTGTAAACATATATCATCAGCATAACAAATGACAGTGTCTTCATTATTAGTTGGAAGATCTTTAATAAGTTTATGCATCAGAACGTTGAACAACAAGGGGCTGAAGACCCCTCCTTGTGGAGTTCCCAGTTCAAATTGTTTGCTCTCTGTGCTTTTAACACCATTAAACAAAACATATGCTGTTCGATTAGACAAATAGCCCTTTATCCATTTCAGTAATTTTGCTTGTATTCCCAGCTCGGCAAGCTGTTCCAGTATGATTTCTCTGTTTGCTGTATCAAAGCTGCTGCTAGGTCAATGAAGACTGTTTGAGGGGAAGCTTCAATATGTGCGAAGTATTCAGCTAAACAGTGTTGTGTACTGAGCTACTTGTGTGTGGTGTGTGTGTACCTAAGTGTGACAACCGTGCACAAACACAAAACATACCTCCAACAATACTGTTCCACAATATTTTGCAACGATATCTTTTACGTTACTTTAAAATAAATGAGACTGAAATTCCTGGGCTCGAACCTAAGTTGCATAGCCCCACGTTGGGCATCAGATGTGAGATTTTTCTATGCCTACCTCCTTTAGGAGGTGGACCTCAAGCATAAAGAACTGCACACTGCAGATATTTCTACTGTAAGCATGAGTCCAATAGAAAAAGGAAAAGCGGGAGCAAACTGCCAGGCTTCCACCACTAGGGGTGAAAACCTGTCCACTTGGGCCGCTGGTTCCTCCTAGTTAAAAAAGTACGTTAAAACCAATAAAGGATAACCGATGGGTTCTCACAATCCAATATTTATATTTGATGTGGCGCTATGAATTGGAATTCAAATTTCCCAAGAACAGCCGTCATTTAAAAAAAAAGATCACATTGCAAGAATCGTATAAAGCAGAACATGGGTGGAAAAGAATGCTTGTAGAGTTGACATCAAAGTCTGTTTTCTATAACAAAAATATTTATTTACAAGAGACTGAACTAAAACAGCATCGAGTTTACGTTACGTTAATGTCCATCAAGTGGCACTATAACAACAGCTAAATAACAACGACTCTGGTCCATTGCTGTGCGGCTGCATACTGAACTAACCTGAACACAAGGTGTGCCCAGTGACGACGCAATATTGCAAACAAATAATTCACAAGCCTAGTTTACACCACAGTGAGTGAATCGTTACGTTAATGTCTATCCAGTGGCACTTGCAACACAGCTATTCAACAGCCCCTGAATAAATAACAGCAGTCTCCATCTTGCTGACACTTCGGGCTGACTAAATGAACTAACTGAACAATGGTGCCCACTGATGGCGCAAGCTTGCAATCAGTATTGTCACGGCTTCACGGTGACCAGATACTATAATCACAACCTTACGGGTCCTCCAGCCCTCCAGGCGAGATACCCTAGTAACTAGGCGGGTAGTCCAACACTGACTCCCCCTATCACAACCTAATGTGAACACTCTTTGCAACTCCCTGCAAGAAGTTTCAACTGTAAACAGTAAACAAAACCAGGCAAGGTGGGATTCTGAGACACTTCTCCAGTAATCCCTAAGTTACTTTACTCTCGTCACCAGACGATAAACAAAAGAAATTGCCTTAATCAATTACAAAATTGAATATGCGATTAATTACGTTAATTGACCGTCCACAGCAGTCAGCAACAAAGTACTTTATGTTAATCACAAATACTTGACTCTCTTAGACAACAATATGATGGTACTCCACGTTAATCATCAACACTTGTCTCACTTAACACAAGTCAACTTGTTAACATTAAGTCAGTCTCTTAAATTACATCACACTTGACTCCTTTCAAGTATTCAGTGAGTAATTCCTAATTAATGTCAACGGACAACTAATTAAATCCCAGTCGAGTTACATTAACTAAGCCTACCACTATGTTGGTAGCGTCTCAACAGTCTATTTCAAACTTTACTTTAATGAGCGTTAATTACCCTAATTACCCCGAGCAATTAATTA
>WNGS01082889.1:0-13375 GCA_020271785.1 Procambarus virginalis
TAACTAGCTGTGAAGTTCATCTAACATTTCTCTCAGAGGATGGTTGGTCACATTCATCAGAAGAGCATATATCTGACACTCGCAAAACTCTGGGTACCTTGAGTTTACCTTGAGGTGCTTCCGGGGCTTAGCGTCCCCCGCGGCCCGGTCGTCGACCAGGCCTCCTGGGTAGAGCACATGAAGTATCATTCCAATATTACTGATGTATGAAACAGGTTCAGAAACTCGTACTAATTGGTCTTGAAATCACCAACAAAAACGGGCAATCAAAAATGTTGGAAAGTGTGTATTTTGTGTGTGGTGTTGGCGTGGGGGTAAGACTCATTATATACAACTGCATATAATGTGGGTGTAGGGTGCTGCAAGGGGTGGACAGTGGGCTAGGTGGTAGGGAAGGGTGAGAGTTGGGTTGTAGGTGACTGTAGGTGGGCTCAAGGGCTAGGTGGGTCGCTGGGTGGGACAAGCTGCGAGAGGGAAGGTCACACAGATTGATGGCATGGAATGGTGGGTGATGGGAGGAGGAAATGGCGGTGACCGCTGGTGTGGGGGGGGGGGGAGAGGAGGAAGCTGACACGTGAGGAGCTTCAGTTCTGAGGTAGTTGGGGGGGGGGTGTGTTGTGAGGGAGCTAGGGGTGGGGAGGAGTTGTGAGGGAGCTAGTGGGGGTGGGGAGGAGTTGTGAGGGAGCGGATGGGGGGTGGGGCGGAGTTGTGAGGGAGCAGGTGGTGGGGGGGAGTTTGTGAGGGAGCTAGGGGGTGGGGAGGAGTTGTAGGGAACTAGGCGGGGTTGGGAGGTATGTTGTGAGGGAGCTAGGGGGCGTGGGAAGGAGTTTGTGAGTGAGGCTAGGGTGGTGGGGAGGAGTTTGGGGTGAGCTAGGTGGCGTGGGAAAGGAGTTGGGTGGGGAGGGAAGCTAGGGTGGGGTGGTGAGGAGTTGTTTAGGGAGCTAGGGGGTGGGGGAGGAGTTGTGAGAGAGAACTAGGGGGGTGTGGGACGGAGTTTGTGAAGGGAACTAGGGGGTGGGGAGGAGTTTTGTGAGGAGCTCAGGGGGGGTGGGGGTTTGTGTTAGTTTTTGTGGGGCGGGAGTGGTTGGGGCCAGGAGTTGGAGGACTAGTGGTTGGTGGGTAGGGTTGTGAGGGAGCTAGGGTGGGGAGGATTGGTGAGGGGCTAGGGGGGTGGGGAGGAGTTTATTGCGGAGCTAGGGGGGGTGGGGCGGACGTTGTGAGGGAGCTAGGAGGGTTGGGCGGAGTAGGTGAGGGCCCTCAGGGGGTGGAGGGGAGTAGTGAGTGAGCTAGGGGTGCAGGGGAGTAGTGGGGAGCTAGGGGGTGGTGAGGAGTATGTGAGGGACGCTCGGGTGGGGGGTAGTAGTTGAGGGAGCTAGGGGGTAGGAGGATTAGTGAGTGGACTAGGGGGGGGTGGGGAGGAGTTAGTGAGGGGCGGGGGGGGGGGTTGGGGACGAGAGCAGTTTGTAGGGAGGTCACTGCATCACTTCTCAGCCTAACTCAGTCACTTTTCACGAACTTTTTTACTACACGCTCATTTCGGGTCATGCTTCAGTGACTTTTCTACCTCTTCTCCTATTGTTTACTCTTTGTCTTTTCGCTTTCCTCTCTCTTGTCCCTGTCTATCTCTTTTTTAATTTTTTTTTAAATTTTGCCCCGAGGGTGCGAGTTATTGGGCAGCGCCACTCATCTTGTGAGTGGACACACCGCCATAGCAGCATGTACAACACTCCCCCCAATAGGAAGAAAACCCGCTTATTAGTTTCATTTCGTCTCCTGTCAGAAATTATATACTGCTCTCTCTCTCTCTCTCTCTCTCTCTCTATCTCTCTCTCTCTCTCTCTCTCTCTCTCTCTCTCTCTCTCTCCCTCTCCTCTCCTCTCCCTCCCCCCAAACTATTGTGTCGAGCCAGTTAAATAAATCTCAATCTTTGTTATTGTGTTCGCTATATGAGAGGCACGTCATATACCATCCTATATTCAGTATACAGGGTACAGTGTATGGGGTCATTATATATGGAGGGCATCCTGGGTTTGTCGCCTGTTTTCTTCCACATGCCGAGGTATGGGGAGGTAAACCAACTGAAGCATGTATAGTGATGTTATCATAATTAACCAGCGCTTTCTAATCTCTTGCTATCTTGTCTTCAACACGCCGCAGAGGAGACCATTCCCCTTAAAACTAAGGAAGGTGAGTTGTGTTTATGTTCCGTACTGATGACATTGTTATATATATATATATAGTCAAGCTGGTGTGTTTGTTTAGCTCTCCCAGTCGTGGTCCCCTTGATAGGTGTTTCAGCATACTACAACACTGTTGCCGTTGACATGTTTCAGCATACTGCAACACTGTTGCCGTTGACATGTTTCAGCATACTGCAACACTGTTCCTGTTGACATGTTTCAGCATACTGCAACACTGTTGCCGTTGACATGTTCCAGCATACTGCAACACTGTTCCTGTTGACATGTTTCAACATACTGCAACACTGTTCCTGTTGACATGTTTCAGCATACTGCAACACACCTCCCGTTGACATGTTCCAGCATACTGCAACACACCTCCCGTTGACATG
Source organism: Procambarus virginalis (assembly GCA_020271785.1). NCBI lineage: Eukaryota > Metazoa > Arthropoda > Malacostraca > Decapoda > Cambaridae > Procambarus > Procambarus virginalis. The sequence goes on from WNGS01082889.1 coordinate 2,573, forward strand.
TTCCAGCAAACTGCAACACACCTCCCGTTGACATGTTTCAGCATACTGCAACACACCTCCCGTTGACATGTTCCAGCATACTGCAACACACCTCCCGTTGACATGTTCCAGCATTTCCTTTGCACTGGACTTACCTTACCTGCGTGCATGCTCATTAACCAACTTTATGAACTAAGACATGCATCTGTTTCCTTCCATGCTAGTCGAGGAGCCTCAGCCTGGAGTCAAGAAAGGTAAGCGCAGTAATCACGTCCACATCTCTCACTAATTACCCCTGAAAGCTGATTCTGATATGGCCAATGTTTGCTAATCACCTCTTCAAAAAGAATTAATACCTTTAGGACCTCCCCTCACCTCCCCCATCCTCCTCCTACAGAAATTTTTAAATTTAAATTTTGCCCCGAGGGGCGAGTTTATTGGGCAGCGCCGTCCTCCTACAGTTTTTTGTTTGAAGGTTAAAACTGAAAACAATATTATTGTAAAGTCATTTGTTTGGTATCATTGGCAAGGTAATTTCTGTTTATATGAAAGCTTTTTCAACAGTTTGTTTTTATTTTTAAATAATTTTAAAAAGTAACATGTCTTTGGCATAAACAAATATGAAAGATTAAAAAAATTACAAAAATATACAAAGGTAAAATCAAACAATCTGGTAAACTTTTTGTAGTGCCTTTTGTATTACAATATATATATATATATATATATATATATATATATATATATATATATATATATATATATATATATATATATATATATGGATACCACCTCTTGTGCAATTGTAGGGACCCATAGCCTCGAAGAAGAAAATAAAGAGTATTCAGAGAATACTCTTTATTTTTCTACCACCCCTTTTTTATATTTTTTTTATTACATTGCTACAGTTTACAGAAAACACAGATATATCAATCATTATTCGAAGACCTCATCCAGCTCTTTGGAGGTTGGGTGCGTGCCCAAGATACAGCAAGCATTTCCTCTCCGGATCGCGACACTGAGGCGCTGGAACAGGAAACTGACCGCTTTTGAGTCTTTAGTTTTCCTAATGAGTTCCTAACCCAACTTCTTTAGGAACTTAAGTGCACATTTACCCCAGGCGCCCAGAGTCTCAGAGCCTATCGGCACGAACTTGTAACAACGTTCTAGGTCTCTGTACTTGTTAGTTTTCTGGGTCTCCCTGAAGGTGGCCGCCCTGCCTTCCTCAGCTGTACTGTGAGGTAGATAGGTATCAGTCAATGTAGACGCACAGGTGTAGTCCCATACGACCTGCTTATCATCCCTCCATGGCTGCAGGGTGACTCCATCTGGGCGTTTGTGGCTGTTGTCAGGTCTGCACAACTGGGGTTCCCTTTGTGCTGGACACCCAGCTGTAGCCAAACTTCTCTTGATGATGTCATTGACTGCTTCATGTCCGGCAATCTTTCCCTCTGTCTTACGACAGATGAGACCATGGCTGCCGTATTGGTCCGCCCGTACATGGCCGCAAATACACCGGTGTTCGGTGGAGGTAGGGGTGGCAAGGCGCAGAGCAACACCAATACTTAGGGCCCGATGGTCCAGGCGGGTGCCCAAGGCGGAATAAGAGGCAGTCAACAGTAAGTTCCTGACATGAGGAGCTTGCACCGCTAGGAGACGCACTTTGTCCTTCCCGGAAGCTGTCTCCAGCAATGCTGTGGCAATATTCTCCACTATGGGACTATCCCATTTGGCCTGTTTGCAGTCGTTTGGAAAAGTTGTTCGAGTGTGAGAGTTGGCAAGATTGTCCCACTGGCCGGCTCCGTCCGCGAATTTCGGATCATAACTCCCAGTGGAGTCTCTTAGGGTATTCTGGTAGTATTTCATTCACGAAATTACCTGTAGCACTGGTCGAGGATTAGAATGCCGGCAATGCTAACTGTGTCGCCATGCGAATACCTATACCCCCGAGTCTAACTGGGAGCGTTGCTTGATCCCATTGGTCATCCTGCAGGAAGAGGTTTAACACTTTCATAGTTATTGACTTTAGGAGTGAGTCGTATTCCGTTAATTTTGGACTGTCGAAGGAGGGAGCACACCTGAGGAAATAGGTAAGTCTGGGCAACGCCAGGCACCTTGTGAGAAGGTACAAAGCATCGTGAGCATCCAAAGCCCCTATTCTTCCCTCCATCCTCCTTGGGTCGTTTAGCTTTTCTTCAAGGATTACTTCAATGGCGCTCGAGCTCAGAGATTGCCCCTAGCAGCATACTGTATATTATATATATACATATATATATATATATATATATATATATATATATATATATATATGTGTGTATGTCGAGTCCATAGAGCTTTGTCATAAATAATATGTTTATAATATTACAGAATTCAGATACTGAGATGCAAAACGCATGTGCTGATGTCAGATTTGCACCATTGGCACTCATTACTTAAATGTCACTTTTGGCAATATTGTCAATATGTTATAGCTGACTTCGGTAAAATAAGAAGAAAACAACCACTTATATTTTGTGCTATTACTTCGAACTAAAGCTGAAATATTTTGCTAAAGAACTACGCTTTTTAGTGCTAAAAACAACATACCAAACTATGGCCATTTATGTGGGAGCGGCGCGTAATTGAATACTGGTGACATTGTGCCAAGACTGGTCCTCTTTACTCAGAATAATAAGCATATATGTGTGACGCAGAGGCCTGTGTAGACAAAAAATGTCAGGTGGGTTTTGACATTCAACAATATTCAAAAAATCTTTAGATAAGCTTGGGAGCCGGTTTGGGTCCCCAGCTGCCTTTATTATTACTAATGATGCAACACTGTAGGGTGCAGCCTCGTGTAACTGCAGTAATGGCTTCTGTTATGTTTGCTGTGGGATATTTAGAGCTTGTTATTATAATTATTACTCCTATATAGTGTTAAGTCATGCACAAATAACAGTTCTCTATAAAAGAGTAAATATGCAGGCACATAAAACACGACTTACGCTGATTGCTGGCAGTAATACTGTTGACCTAGCAACAAGACCGGTACGTAGTCAATGATAATGCTCATCAATCCAGTTTGGATGACGCAACTGGCCACGTGCATCTGTTAGTAAATCCTGCCAGGGCTTCCTGATTCCTTCTGCATTATCTTCGAGTATTAAGAGACAGAGAATGTCAGGGGTGAAGGTCGTTGTGTCGTTTACGGAAGTGGGCATGAGTTAGTAACCGGTTGGGTTGTGTTGCCTGGTTACTGCGTCAAGACCTGACCTTGGTCTGGTCGCAGCTCGCCTTTAAGTCACACGCAGTAGACTCCAGCTACATAAGTTACATGAACAGTATTTGGTTTGGGTGGAATAGACTAGGCTAGGCTGTTATAGTTCTCTATAGTTTTATTATTTTATTTTGATTAAACTTAGAGTGAGGATCATCAAGTGATGCTGACGCTCCTCACGAAACTCAAGATCTGTTATCCTACATCAGCTCATCTGAAGCACAACCATATATGACTAATTATTTAGCTTACTATTAGTCTGTCATTAGGAATTACCTAGTGCAGGCGATGAGTCACAATAACGTGGCTAAAGTATGTTGACCAGACCACACACACTAGAAAGTGTAAGGACGACGACGTTACGGTCCGTCCTGGACCATTCTCAAGTCGATTGTGAGAATGGTCCAGGACGGACCGAAACGTCGTCGTCCCTTCACCTTCTAGTGTGTGGTCTGGTCAACAGGAATTACCTTCTTTTAATAGCTAGTTACATATGGGATACACTGCATTCTATATGACATGGATGAAGGGAAGGGAACTATCAGGGGGAAAGCGCCAAGTCATTGCGACTATATAGCACTTGGAAGGGGTCAGGATAAGGATTTGGGATGGGAACGGGGGGAAGGAATGGTGCCCAACCACTTGGACGGTCGGGGATTGATAGGAAGGATTGCTACCAGATATCATAGCGTAGAAAGGTTTAAAGTCTCACGACTTACATATAAGGGAGGTATTGGCAGTCCCTGAACCCCTTACAGTGAGCATCCTGGTCTACTGGCTAGAACAACGATCTCGAATTGTCATGCCAGAGATCGACACTCCGACGATCAGTGTGAATGACATACTATTACCCACTTCAGTTGGTATGGCGGGAAGGCGGGAGCGGGTGCAGGACGTGAGCGGGGTCACTCCTTCCTAATGTTTACACTACTTGTAAAAACCATGTGCACCACCCTACATATGTTGACGTAATGCACACTTAGAAAACAGAATTTTATACTAATGAATAATTATATATATTATATATTATATATATTATATATATATAATTTTTTATGTTTTCATGATTCGATCTTAAAAATGTAATAATTTAAAAGCGCTACCACCTGCGCGTTACCGCCCATGTCAACAGTGTCGACGAGCGGCGTTGAGGCGTCCACGCCAAGGTTAACCACGTCAAAATACCGACATGGTTTGGTTTTATGCCCACTCCACATATGGTTGGGGTGGACGGTAGAGCGACAGTCTCGCATTATGCAAGTCGGCGTTCAATCTCCGACCGTCCAAGTGGTTGGGCGGCATTCTTCCCCCCCCCCCCCCTCGTCCCATCCTAAATCCTTATCCTGACCCCTTTTCAAAGGCTGTGTAGTCGTAATAGTTTGGCGCTTTTCTCCTAATAATTCCCTCTCTCCCCTTACTCCATAGGTGTTGACTTTGACCATTAACTTTATCCATACCCATCCGTCCACTGTACCCAACCATCCAGTGTACCCATCCGTCAGGGATACCCATCCGTCCATTGAACCTATTCACATATATTTTCCTATTTGAATTATTTTCTGTCTGTCATAGCTGTTCGCACTGATTAATAATCTCGTTTTCCCCCTTTGGTATAAGTCATTAGAGCTCCTTACTGTTTTTACAATAACAAAGCTGAAAGTATTAGAGTTATGCGAAAATCAGTGGATCAGGCGGGGGATCGAACCTGCGTCATTTGTCACCTTAACCCATTGCACCACGATGTACTAAAAGAAATAATTTAACTTGAGATCCGTCTGAGTCAAGAAGTCTTGATGCACTGAGCTGGTAGACAATTAAAGATGTTTTGTTTTACACATTACTCTCATGCACTCTGGTGTAGGTAATGGAGTTGTAATTACTCATTAGTGTAGCGTGGCCCAATAGGTTAAGGCGCGCGTCTGGGGGATATATCACGCTTGTTGCGACCTTCTAGTGAATTAGAGTTATATTTGTTTAGCGAAATTACGATTGATTAATCGTAATGGTTTAACGAAGTCATGGATGTTCAATGCCAGAGTGTTACCAAGTGTTTCCATATGCAGGCGAGGAGTCACAATACTCACTGAATTTGTGCACCCCTTGAGGGACTTGAAGTAGAGGGGGGTAGAAATAGCCTAAGCTACTCTATCCCTTTCAAATGTATTTCTTGCTTATCTCAATAAACATACTTGAACTTGAACTTGAATCACAATAACGTGGCTAAAGTATGTTGACCAGACCACACACTGGAAAGTGAAGGGACGACGACGTTTCGGTCCGTCCTGGACCATCCTAAAGTCACAATCGACTTGAGAATGGTCCAGGACGGACCGAAACGTCGTCGTCCCTTCACCTTCTAGTGTGTGGTCTGATCAACACCAAATGTTTCATTAAAGTTAAGTAGATAATGAAGGAAGGTTTGCCAAGGTCTTGCCTTACAGTAGATAATGATACGAGTAAGGGGGGTGGCACCCCCCCCCCCAGGAAGTTGCAAAGATGATCAACGCGAGTATAGAGCAGCTGATAAAGGATGTAGATAGAATAGAGTCAAGGATAAAATGAGGTGACCATAAAACACACACGTGTTTTATCCAGGTGTTTGGCTACACACTTTTATCCAATCTCTTACACCAGTATATTAAGGGTTGAGAGGCGGGACCAAAGAGCCAAAGCTCAACCCCCCCTCCACCCCGCAAGCACAACTATGTGAGTATGTGTACAATCACCGTAAAACCCACACGCCTGGAAGCACGAGAGGTGCCACGCATATGTTTTTTTATGTGACTTGTTATCACATGTGACGTCACAGCCCAGTGATAACACAAGCAACTACAGTCATCGTCGAGAGCAAGTCACACACAGTGGGTTATTAATACTGCCATGTGTTGTGTGCACTCACACCTCAGTAACACCTAGTGTTGTGCACTCACACCTCAGTAACACCTACAGTGTTGTGCACTCACACCTCAGTAACACCTACAGTGTTGTGCACTCACACCTCAGTAACACCTACAGTGTTGTGCACTCACACCTCAGTAACACCTACAGTGTTGTGCACTCACACCTCAGTAACACCTAGTGTTGTGCACTCACGCCTCAGGAACACCTACAGTGTTGTGCACTCACACCTCAGTAACACCTACAGTGTTGCACACTCACACCTCAGTAACACCTACAGTGTTGCACACTCACACCTCAGTAACACCTACAGTGTTGCACACTCACACCTCACTAACACCTACAGTGTTGCACACTCACACCTCACTAACACCTACAGTGTTGCACACTCACACCTCACTAACACCTACAGTGTTGCAGCACCAAGCACCGACCTCAATGTTTCATTAATAAAGTGATCTTTGTACAGAGTGTGGCTCAGTGAACACCATAACCCAGTTTAGTGATTGGGTTGGCTCACTGTGAAATACCAGAGCATTCAGCTAATGGCGGCTATGATGGTAGTGATGGAGAACGGGATGTCATGCTGGCTCCCTCTCTCCCTCCCTCCCTCTCTCCCTCCCTCCCTCTCTCCCTCCCTCCCTCTCTCCTCCCTCTGCCCTCTCCAACATATGTAATACGTTGAGGGATTGACTGTGTGGGGGAAAAGGAAAATATTCACAACGAATACCATTAGAACAAGAGGACTTGTTCGATGACAATGCGTTACGTCTCGGGGTCAAAGAGCCAGAGCTCAACCCCGTAAGCACAACTAGCTGAGTACACGAATAATAATAATACAATGTGATTACATATCTAGGAAATTCCAAGAAGCGTTTAAGAAAGAACTGTTCTCCTCATCAACCTGGATACATTTTGTATTTCTAATTACCAATTAGATTATAACATTGTTGCCTCATGAAAGGTTGTTAACTAAAATGGATAAAGTTACAGGGTGGTCGTGTATCCTGACTGGATAAAGATTATCTATCGTACAGGAAGCAGAAGAATGTTGTAAGAGACGATTTTTGTTACTCATAAATATTCCTGTCCTGTCCCTGACTGACTGACTGACTGACTGACTGACTGACTGACTGACTGACTGACTGACTGACTGACTGACTGACTGACTGACTGACTGACTGACTGACTGTACAGGATGCACGGAGCATGACACAGTAACCTGGTGGAACCTTCAAGCATATTCCCCGCGTACATGTGTGTTACAACCGTATAAGGTGCATGTGTTCATCTGTTGTGTCCGTTCAACTGAACAAGTGGTTCATAACTGGACGATTTCTGGTACCATTCTTACGGCTATTCATGCCCATGCACCTTTTGGGTGGCTTAATCTTAAAAAAAAAGCGGAGAATTTTCCAAGAAATTGAGAATTCTTGGAAATAATATTTATTTGAATATTAGAGTCTTAAAAGAAATAACCAAAAATTGAACGTCGATGATCTTATAATAAAAAGTTCCCAGTGAGCCTTCAGGAAGCTGAGGATGCGAGGCATCGCCATAAGAAGCTTCTGGAAGATTAATACCACGTTGAGAACACCGCTTCTCGTCCGATCAGCGAAGTTAAGCAACGTTGGGTTTGATTAGTACTTGGATGGGTGACCGCCTGAGAACACCAAAATGCTGTTGGCAATAATCTGTAGAAATAGCCTAAGCTACTCTATCCCTTTGAGATGTATTTCTTTCTTGTCTCAATAAACAAACTTGAACTTGATTCTGGAATATTCCTGGTCATATCCAGCCAGCAGAGGGCAGCCATGACGCTCGCGAGCACACAGTCGCAGGCACAGGCAAATTGTCACTAATTGTCAACATCCTAGAGGGAAATACCAATCGTATTCCTGATGATCTACTTCAGTGGCCGAGAGCGGATTGGCCAGTTTGCTTGTTAGAGGGAGAGGGGGGCACGTGCACTGTTTGTTAGAGAGAGAGGGGGGCACGTACTCTGTTAGAGGGAGAGACGGACAGATTCACTGTTAGAGGGAGAGACGGGACAGTCACTGTTAGAGGGAGAGACGGAACAGAGTCACTGTTAGAGGGAGCGACGGGACAGAGTCACTGTTAGAGGAAGAGATGGGACAGATTCACTGTTAGAGGGAGAGACGGGACAGATTCACTGTTAGAGGGAGAGACGGGACAGATTCACTGTTAGAGGGAGAGACGGGACAGATTCACTGTTAGAGGGAGAGACGGGACAGATTCACTGTTAGCTGAAGAGAAGGGACAGATTCACTATTAGAGGGAGACGGGACAGATTCACTGTTAGAGGGAGAGACGGGACAGATTCACTGTTAGCTGAAGAGAAGGGACAGATTCACTATTAGAGGGAGAGACGGGACAGATTCACTGTTAGAGGGAGAGACGGGACAGATTCACTGTAGCTGAAGAGAAGGGACAGATTCACTATTAGAGGGAGAGACGGACAGATTCACTGTTAGAGGAAGAGAGAATTCATATAGTTTGTTAGTTAAGAATTTTATATGTTGAGTTACTATATGATAATTCATATAGTCAGAAGGTAGACATGCACTCTTAGAGAATTTGCTGGACATACACTGCTAGAAGGAAGACGGGACATTTATACTGATTTCGGGGCTTATGCATCCGTGTTTAGCTGAAAGTGCTTGTAGTGAGTGAGTTGCAGCTCTTGGGCCCCACTTCATAGCCAGTACTCATCTGCTGTGATGAATGATTACCAAGATAGATTATATAATGTTGTGTTTGAGTCTTATAAGGTGTTTCCACTGGCACTGAAACAGGCTCCTTGTGTTATCTCACAGTGTTATCAGTGTAATAAGCGTCCCCGTGAGTCTCCAAGTCCTGGTCTCACGAATTAACATTCATTTGTATTTGTAGCCCGCATGAATTCTAAGTATCTTGTGTGTCGCAATCATGACCCCATTGCTTATTCTTTTATCCAGCATTGTGTGTGTATTCTACTATTGTGTATTCTGTAGTGTATTAGTGTGTAGTGTATTAGTGTTAATACTAGTGTGTATTCTGTTACCTAGCAGTACATAGGTACCTGGGAGTTAGTCAGCTGTCACGGGCTGCTTCCTGGGGATGGAGGCCTGGTCGAGGACCGGGCCGCGGGGACACTAAAAGCCCCGAAAACAACTCAAGATATACTAAATGAACTTACGTAAAAGAACTTATTTATATGGGCTTGTAGGGTTGAGCGTTTAAGTCCTCTCTTAGTGGCGTTTAGTTCGTGAAGGTTGTCCTAATGTTAGCCAATTTAGCAAATGCTTAGCACATTCTATTATTGTGTCTTGTGGGAGAGTTTCTGCGGTGTGTGTTTATATCTTGACTCACTTTGCGCTGACTAGTTTTTCCCTTTCATTGTGTAATGAGCGATGCCTCCACGATGGAGGCATGACCATCCTTACTCCCGTTCCCATGGTCGGTGTGTGTGCGTGTGTGTGAATGTTTGTATACACATGATAGTTTATGCTTGTGCGTGTTTGTGTATCAGTGCTCTAGGGTGGAATATTGGTCCACAAAAACATCGCCACTCACAGCTGGAGAACGTACAAAGATCTTTACTGCTACAATCCACTCAATAGCGCATCTAAATTATTGGGATTGCTAATTTTGTACAATCTGTATTCCATAGAACGCAGGAGGAAGAGATACATAATAATTTATACTCAGAATATATTAGAGATACTTGTTTCAAAGCTACTCAAAAAATAACACCACACGGAACCAGGAGGTATGGCAGGAAGTGCAAAATAGTCCCGTTGGAAAGCAGAGGTGCAATAGGAACGCTGAGAGAGAATCCTACCAACGTCAAGAGTCCAAGACTTCAAAATTCTCCCTTTAAACATAAGAGGCATAACTGGCCAACCTCACGGTGTTCATAAGAGAACTTGATAAACATTCAAAGGATACCTGATCAACCAGCCATCGATTTATAAGTCACGTTGCGATCAGCTGCGTCTAACAGCCTGGTTGACCAGACCAACCAAGAGGCATGGCTGGTGCGGGGACGTTGATACAGTACTGGGAACCAGCGCAGGGGTAACCGCAAGGTTAGGTATGTGGTTTCCCTCCTCCCTATTCACTATCCCAGCCTCTCCGCCCGTCCCTCCCCCACACCGTTATTCCTCTCAAAGCACCCTGTGACCCTCCCCAGCACCCACATCACCTGAGGGATGGAGTAGTGACTCCATGACAACTCTGGAGTGCTGTAACGTTTACAAGCATCGTCAATGAAAGGCAGTTAAGGCCAGCTTGCACAATAGTGGTCTCGCCTCTACGTGCCTGGATGCTCGCCGCCAGCTACCTCCATTACTCTTACCCTTACTCTTACACTCTCTCTCTCTCTCCTCTCTCTCTCTCTCTCTCTCTCTCTCTCTCTCTCTCTCTCTCTCTCCTCTCTCTCTCTCTCTCTCTCTCTCTCTCTCTCTCTCTCTCTGAGTTACTTTGTGCTTGTTTTTGAGAGACTATGCCTGCCGGTTAATTTTCAAGACTTCCTCTGATGTCTTGCTTGTTCGTAGATTTATTGTTGTTGTTGCTTGCTTGTCTATCTGCGTTTTCTATTTTTGTCTGTTGGACGGCGACGTTTTCTATATCTGATTATTGCCTGAGGTTTCCATGTCTGCTCGAGTTTG
>WNGS01082898.1:0-14998 GCA_020271785.1 Procambarus virginalis
TAGTCAAATGAAGGGTCACCAACAAAGCGGATAATATTAAAGGGGAGACCATTAAAGGGGAGGCCATTGAAGGGGAGACCATTAAAGAGCGGTTATCGTTGAAGGGGGAACACCATTAAGGGGAGACTACAGCAAACAATGCCCCACTAAAGGGACAACACCCACTATTTTGCATGGGCGCCACACTCCTTCAGTCGCATCTCTTGTCTAGGGCAGAGGGAGGGGCAGGAGTGGAGAGGATGGAAGGGAAGGGAAGGGAAAGAGCAAGTGAGATAAAGGAGGACTGATAGATAACAAGAGAAACTAAGACGGTAGAAAGTATAATTTAGTTTTGGTTCATATGTTCAGTGCTGGGACTACGTATTGATGAGAGAGAGAGAGAGGAGGAGAGAAGAGAGGAGAGAGAGAGAGAGAATACCATGCTGAGAGAGAGGTGTATATATATATATATATATATATATATATATATATATATATATATATATATATATATATATATATATATATATATATATATATATATATATATATGGCCGTCGTCACCCGAACAATACGGGGTACCAGAGGCAGTTCAGTTTGGTGTTGGGCATAATTTGGGACCACGAACCTTTAGGGCCATTAAAGCCTCAACTGCTGCTTACTGATCGACCAGCAAGAATACATACTTTTGAATTCACTTGAAGACTAAAGTAAACTTTGTGTATATATATATATATATATATATATATATAATATATATATATATATATATATATACTGTATATACACACACACCAAGAAGAGAGGTAGACCCCCTCGGAGATAGTTTATAAAAAAGATAAATCTATCCAGTGAACATTGAGGTAGAGGTTAGCATAGGAAGGTGCTCTCTGCCCGCCGTCCCTCCCCTTCCCCCATCCCTCGTCTCACACTGCCGGCCGGAGTAAAATCAAAGTATTGGGGAGAGGAGGTGGAGGTTCTCCTCGTCGCTCTACGAGCAGCTCACACACACTGGGCATCTCAAAGTCTCCAATTCGTACTGTGGTGCCATGTCTCCTCACAAGCAAGTGGGTACCAGCTCTCTGAAGAGGGAGAACGCGAATGTGTGGTGTAGTAAGGGTACCTGGTGCAGCAGCAGCAGCGGCAGCAGCGGCAGCAGCGGCAGCAGCAGCGGCAGCAGCGGCAGCAGCGGCAGCAGCAGCGGCAGCAGCGGCAGCAGCAGCAGCAGGAAGGCCCTGAGGACTGGCAGGTATAATAGAGCATCATACCAGTAGTGAAGAGGTGTGCGTGCGGGGCATTACAGGTGCTTGAGACAATTAACCCCTGCCAGAGTGGTCCTTGACGCCGGGGCGTCCCTGCGCCGCGCCAGGGACCTCCCGCCTCTCACAACTAATGACCACCTGAATAAAACAGGAGAGGGAGGCCCCTGTTCGGCCCTCGGCACCTGCACTGCTTCCCACGCCGCCGCCGCCGCCACCCTAACTCTTCCTTTTCTCCTTTCTCCACACTTTTTCCTCCTGCCACGTCGCCTTCCTCGTCCTCCTGCACACACGTCGTCGCCATCCTCGTCCTCCTGCACACACGTCGTCGCCGTCCTCGTCCTCCTGCACACACGTCGTCGCCGTCCTCGTCCTCCTGCACACACGTCGTCGCCGTCCTCGTCCTCCTGCACACACGTCGTCGCCGTCCTCGTCCTCCTGCACACACGTCGTCGCCGTCCTCGTCCTCCTGCACACACGTCGTCGCCGTCCTCGTCCTCCTGCACACACGTCGTCGCCGCTACAGGACTGGGTGGAGCCTGGCACCACCACCACCATCCTGGCACCTTACAGGAGGAGCTTCTTACAACACAAGAACGGTTGCTGTTGCGGCTCCGGCTAATGTTGTTTCTACTGATATTGCTACTACTTCTGTTGTTTCTGTTGCGACTGTTGTCGCAGCGTCTGGTAATGAAGTTGTTTCCGAACCTGCTTGTGCCGACCCATGCCGCCTCCTGTACGTTTGTCCTCCCTCTTCTTATCCCCCCTTATGCTCTCTTGCCTTCTCCTTGCTTCCTCTCCTCATCCCCCCCCCCTCACCACCTCACCCCCCTCCCCACCTCTCACGTCAAGAGGCTACAGAACAACTTTAGTTCTCCGGAAGTTAGAGAGATGAGGGAATCTTTTTCCTGTTGCCTAAGATTTCTGGGTTTGTGTAGAAGTTGTTAGAGGTTTCTTGTCTATTTTAATAGATCCCGGGTTCTCGTTAATTTATATATATATATATATATATATATATATATATATATATATATATATATATATATATATATATGATAGCTCTTTATGCTAGGGATTTTTTGTTGACAGTTTTTAATTCTTCTCTGGAGTACTCTCCTCCATTCTCATAACCTTTGCAAGGATGTAGCATTTTACCTATGAATAAATAATTAGTCTCATGTGATGGGATCGCGTGTTCGATCCCAATCCATTGTCTGAATATTTTGTTCGTAATTTGATGTATTTATCATTTATTGGTGTGAGGCCCACTAAGGCAAGTGACTTGCCACCACTTAAACCAAACATCACTAAACTGTAGTGGGTTGTGTCAGTGATGTCAGGGTTTCTAGAACCTTCTTGAAATGTGTTTACATTTCAAGACACATTTCTATTGTATCAAGACACAGTCCTTCTATTGGCCGCAGCATAGAGGCGAGCGGCATTGGCCTCGATTGTCATCAAGCGGTCAACTGATGGAATGCAATTTGCAAGGATGTGTTGGGTTTGGTGGTAGATGGGTGTGTGGATCCCTTGTCTCCTGGAGCAACTCCGCGAGGTTATCTTGAGGTTGTTCCAAGAATCTCTTGTCTCCGTGACCCAATCTCTGGCCAGCTCTCATAGTTGGTGGTCCGGTCAACTAGGCTGTTAGACGTCGTTGTTTCCAGTCAGACGTATCAATTACCCACCTGAAGGATATTTCGTTATCTTGAGTTGATTTCGGGGCTTTAGTATCTCCGCGGCCCGGTCCTCGACCAGGCCTCCACCCTCCAGGAAGCAGCCCGTGACAGCTGACTAACTCCTAGGTACCTATTTACTGCTAGGTAACAGGGGCATAGGGTGAAAGAAACTCTGCCCATCGTTTCTCGTCGGCGCCCGGAATCGAACCCGAGACCACAGGATCACGTGCTGTCCACTCGGCCGGCCGGCCCCTCATGGACCATCTTGCATCCTTCTCCTCCCCCACAATAGCATCCATGACCCAAGGTCCGGGGTTCTGTGACCTCCAGCATCAACAAGGCTGAGGTATTTTGTTTTTTCCACCACAGACGTGGCCACACATTTACAATGCTAACCAGCATATATACATTTTCTTCTGTCCTCCATGGACAGGGTGAGAGATTTGTTAAACATATAGTTCAGTGATTTATTGAACAATCAACCACAGAAGGTGATTGTAGTGCTTTTAAAATGCGTATCTAACCTGCATACATAAATACAGATTTACTTTTACCTTACATAAACAGTGTTCGAGGTATGCTCTTGTATACACAATGTGATTAATGTACTTATACAAAGGTCCAGAGCAGTTCTGACCAGATTACACATATACACTTGACTCCATCCATCTCAGTTACCTCAGACTCTCCGCTTTTCTCTACTCCTTCTTTCTCGCTTTGTCTTTTATCTTTTCTTTGCCTCTAGGTGTTTCCTCTCCCTCCCCTGGACGACATCCATCCCTCCTCTCCATCGAGGTGCCCTCCCACTATCCGGGTTCCTCCCCTGCCTCACCCGGGCGCCCCTCCCTCCCACCTGTCTCCTCCATCACGGCTGGTGGTGTCTAGAGGGAGGGCGTCCCGCCCCACCAACGATAATTCTCAGATTTCTTGTTGACTCTTGGTGTATATTTTCTGTATATTGCGGCTATTTTATATATATATATATATATATATATATATATATATATATATATATATATATATATATATATTCTGCATAACGGATTTATATAAGTGATGTATATTGGGTGTGTGTATATGTTGTATACTGTGTATATTTATATGGTGTATAATATGGGTATATGATGTATATAATGTGTATACTGTGTGTATATAAGGTGTATAGTGGGTGTATACGGTGTATATATGAGCCACACTGTACAGGTGCAACACGCCCCCAACACACGCGTCACCGTTGTCCTCACCATGTACACCTAAGGTGTTCCTGGTCCCGCCGGCCACTGCCAGGTGTGTGTGTGTGTGTGTGTGTGTGTGTGTGTGTGTGTGTGTGTGTGTGTGTGTGTGTGTGTGTGTGTGTGTGTGTGTGTGTGGGAGAGGCTGCTTTTGTGGAGCAAGTTTGGGAGATACACAGCAGCGAACCTAATGGCCCTTACGAAACTTATTTACACCTTTATATTTTTACTTATGTGTTTATATTGCCGATGTATTCTCACCAGCGACGCTCCTCATGACAGTATAAACACCATTGGATTTTTATTATTAACACCTTTAGGTACATTATTAACACCTACATTAGTGCAGCTGCCCTAGACTATATGAAGTGGAGTACAGTGTGTCAAAAAAGCTAACTACGTGATGCTAAGAAATCCCCATCACACAGGATGGTTAGTCATACAGAGGCATGTGATAAGTAGTCTGCACTGGCAGACTCTGGGTGCATTATGAGGATATCATCAACACAAAAGTGAATAAGATAGCAGCGAANCACACCAAGACGAACGTTCACGCCAAGACGAACGTTCACGCCAGACGAACGTTCACACACCAAGACGAACGTTCACACACCAAGACGAACGTTCACACACCAAGACGAACGTTCACGCCAAGACGAACGTTCACGCCAAGACGAACGTTCACACACCAAGACGAACGTTCACACACCAAGACGAACGTTCACACACCAAGACGAACGTTCACACACCAAGACGAACGTTCACACACCAAGACGAACGTTCACACACCAAGACGAACGTTCACGCTTTTACTAGGTATAAGTCATTGAGTAACATGTCTAAATTATTATTTATTATCATATCAAATATAAACTTTATTCATAAGTTGTTGAACAATTATAATCGTATCAATTTATTCAGAATTTCAGTACAATCTGTATCTTTTAAGAGAATATGTGTGTATGTCTGCCAGGTGGGAGGCCTGATGCTTAGGGATAGTCTCGGCCAATTTTTACACATGAAGCATGTGGGGTACAGGAGTATCATAGGCCAATTGGAGTCGGCTCCAAGTGTCACACTGTAAGAAATATCGGCATCTAGCCCAACCCCCCTCCGTGCGATTTTCATGGTTATATATAAAATACTAGAAGGGGGTACCCGGCGGTCCCCAGGACAGCCTGCCTTTCCACTCACCCCAATTCCACTCCTTTTCTCCCCCTCCTCCCCCCCCCTCCCCACATTCCCCCTTTCACCCGTCCTGTCCCTTCTCCTGTCTTTCCCCCTCCCACTTTCTGCAAATTTTATATGTTAATCATCATTTACCCTTAATTGATAAGAATTAATTTTCAATTAACTGAATCATTACAAATAAAATATTGTGATAATAAATAAGCTTGTCCCCTTTCCCTTTAAATCTTCCTCGGTGTCCCAGTTTAATGTGACGAGGATGATCCCACTTCCCTGTGCCTAGTTATCAACAATTCATCACTCCCAATCTTGAGGAACAACGAGAATAGTTACCAGGATGGGTAAGCCTACTGATGAGTAAGCCTACTGGTGGGTAAGCCTACTCATGATGAGTCAAGAGTGAAGGTGTAACAAGCTTGCTCCTCATGGACAGGCAAGTGCAGGGCTGGAGATAACTAGAAGCATGCCTCAGGTCAGGGCCTCATACCACGGTCACAAGTTAGGGCCACACACCAGGGGCAGGCCAGCTACACACACCCGGCGCCACACACCAAAGGCAGGCCAGCTACACACACCCGGTGCCACACACCAGGGGCAGGCCAGCTACGCACACCCGGCGCGACACACCAAAGGCAGGCCAGCTACACACACCCGGTGCCACACACCAGGGGCAGGCCAGCTACACACACCCGGCGCCACACACGAAAGGCAGGCCAGCTACACACACCCGGCGCCACACACCCGGCGCCACACACCTGGAGGGTATCTGACCTAATATCACATTCATACCTGGCCCCTTGGTGTTGGCAGGGACTAAAGGTGTCCACGATAGGGACTCCCCCGTCCACCTGTCACCCATCGATATTTGTCGTGTTATCTGGGTGTTGTGGCGGTGGGAGGCGTATCTCGCTATCTCTTGGGTGCTGCCGCTGTCTTGGGCCAGCTCCTTCCCTCCTTCACCAGCTGGTGCAGCTCCTCCCCTTCATCCCTCCATCCCTCCTCCCTCCATCCCTCCATCCCTCCATCCCTCCATCCCTCCATCCCTCCTCCCTCGTCTCAGCTCACACTACCCTTCCTCACTCCGGCCCTCACACCTTTCCTGAGTTAGTTGACGGCCAGCCATTGTCTGTTGGTCAGATAAATATCCCTCGACGCAATGCCAGACACAATAGTGGTATAGAAGCCAGCCATGTTTACACTCCTCGTTGTCCTCTCTATCTCCCTACAATCTTATACAGCTCAAGTATAAGGCGGCATGTGATCACTTATCCTCGTCTTATACACCGTGTGTTTAGGGCGGAGTAACACTTAGCTTGGCCCTAAACTGCTCAAGTATAAGGTGGGTTATGATCACTGGTTAATACCGGTCAATGGTGCGTGAATGGAATCTAGCAAAATGGAAAATGGAAAGGAATCTACAGGAATTAGAGGAGAAGGGAGGGGGGGGGGGAGGAAGAGAGGAAATAGGGAGGGGGGAGATAAAGAAAAGGAAGGAGGGGAGGAAGATACTGAAATTTAGGCGCTTGTTAGTGCGACTAGGGTCGTTAGGGAAAGTGGTTAATGGCGTCAGACATTGCCAGTGACGTCATAACTATTACTTGACTTTGTGAGGGCCTCTTGTGTTCGTCATAGACAAAAATATCCTGTTATTATCATCAACGCCAACCTCAGAAGTCTTGTTGAAAATATTGTATACACGACCTTCAGAAAGTATGTAGGTTACATTAGAAAATTTGGCTTTAAATACAGTTAAATATAAATTGAGCCTTTCATTCGCCTTCAATATTATGATTATTATTATTATTATTATTATAATTATTATTATTATTATTGAGAGTATTTGAGGAGTGAGGTGAGTGGAAGCAGGGGTGAGGGAGGCCCTGGCAGCTGACCTTACCCCTGCACCACGACATGCTGCAATATATTCAACCTGGGAGTCCACTCATTGTTGCTACTGATACATCACCTTAGTGTGATGTCTTCCTGTATTATTAGTATTATTATAATTAGTTATTATTAAGTTAAGGAAATGTTTTATCCGAGACGTACTATAAAACACTCACACTTATAACTTGTCCAGTCAATATACTCAAGGTGTGAGTATATCGTCTGGACAGGAGTTGTATACATCTTAACGACCAGTATGGTTGCTATCCTAGATATCCAGTCCTCTTCTTCTTGACATGGTGACCACGTCACCCCCCACTCCAGGCCCCACACTCACTCCCCCCTTGGCAATACACTCACGGGAGTCCCAAAGACTTTGTGTAGTTCAAGTCTTAACATAATTATGTGAATGTGTCTTATTATTGAGAAAATCAGTAGTAGCCGTGAGGAGGATTCGAACCTATGTTCTAGGCACTCCCAAGCACACGCCTTTGACAACTCAGCCACGACATAGCCAAAAGAATTGTGACCTGGGATTCATCCAGGAGGATTCAACTGAATCCTCCTGAGGTCGTGTGGCATCTCCACCGCTCTGGTCCAGTCATTTTATTATTTTTTTTATTATCATTTCTATATTTGATTATATTATTTACTCAGAAAATGAGAAAGAATTATACGTAGGACGACGCTAAGCAATATAGCAGCGGTTCATTAGTGCTCAAGAATCCCGTAAAGTCTCTTCTGATCCAGTCTGCGTCATTGCTAAGTCGTGTTTGAACGTGTTTTAATCTTGTTTTATAATGTGTTTTGTGTCGTGTTTTATCGTTCATGGCTAGCTGTGATAGGCCAGCCTCGTGTCAGGCTTGTACAAAGCTGTGTTCTTATCTAAACAGGTGTGTGGGGGGGGGCACCCTTGTTGTCCCTGTGTGGTGATAGTATCCTGTGACAGGTGTGGGTGTGTCACATCTTGACAGGTGCGTCCGTCTGTCTTGACAGGTGGGTGTGTCCCTCTAGTGCAAACACTTGGAACCACTATGTCATTTATGCAGATTTAAATTTTGTCCCGAAGGCAGAGTTTATTAAGCATAGTCACTCATCCTGTAAGTGACGATGCCGTCATAGGAGTGGGGTCGGCTGCCATCTATGACTACACCTACACCTGACCTGGCTGCCACCCGTGACCCCGTCCACCCCCTTGACCTGGCTGTGCCCCCCCGTGACCCCGTCCACCCCCTTGACCTGGCTGCCACCCGTGACCCCAGACCCCCTGGCCACCCGGACTGCCACCCGTGACCCCCGTCCACCCCCTTGACCTGGCTGCCACCCGTGACCCCGTCCACCCCTTGACCTGGCTGCCACCCGTGACCCCTTCCACCCCCTTGACCTGGCTGCCACCCGTGACCCCGTCCACCCCCTTGACCTGGCTGCCACCCGTTGACCCCGGTGACCCGCCTGGCGACCCAGCTTCAAGAATGGGCAGCACCGTGGGAAGAGTCCAGGTGACCACGGGCGTGAGAAATCTCTCACTTGGGGTCGGATATTGAGTCCTCATAATCTGCTGACCAGATTGGCGCCCCGGGCCCTTCTTCCTCACCTTTGTCTCTCTGTCTCCCCGCCTGCGTTTATTTTACGCTTTACTCTGCTTTCTTTCTGCTTGTCTCATGCATGGGGTGTTTTCTTGGCCCTTTTCTGGTGAGAGGGTCCCTCGGCCCTTCGTGTGCCGCGCCCCCCTCCTTCGTGGCCCCCTGCTGGCGGCCCTATTTCTGGAATTATCCCTTGGTGTTGCCCCTGGTGTTGCTCCTGGTGTTGCCCCTGGTGTTGTCCCCTGGTGTTGCCCCTACAGGCGGTGCCCCCCACCCTGGCGGTGGCTGCCACACCCTGGATAAGACGGGCTGGTTATTGACGGGGAGGTGAGTGATGGGCAGGGAAGGGGGGGGGACGGGCCCCAGGCTGCTATCACCTCCCCATCATCACCTGTCATGGAGGTAATTAACGAGAGATAGTAATTCATCACTTGTGAGTGTGGCGTGAGGGCCATCTCTCACTCCTTGGTGTCATACGAGAGGTGAGGGGTAGAGTGGTGGTGCTGGCAGTAGACCGCCCCTCGGGTACACTAAGACATCCACTACAAGACGCTGGATCGACTCCTAAGTTCTTTACACAAGCCAAACCATCTCCGAGGCTGACCCAACACTCACCCGTCTTGAAATGTCTCATCATTGGCATCTCGTGTTCGGAAGGTTTTTGTTAGCCAACCTGTCACTTTTTTTGCGGTTCTGACAGCATCTTTGCTTTGTTCTCTACAAGTAAGGTCTTCTGATATGATTACTCCTAACTCTTTTACATTTCTTTGTTATCAACAGTGTCGCTTAACTGTGTTTTATGTGGATTTTTCGTTGATATTTTTGTTTTTTTCCATAGCGCAGTAATTGGAACTTATCCTCATTAAACATCATGTTATTCGATGTGGCCCATTGATTAACATCAGATCAACAAAGACGTTTGCTTTGTCCTCTGTCCTCTCAACTTATGACAATCCTAATGTCATCTGCAGAGGATGATACAGGTACAGGGAGCCGGTCGGCCGAGCGGACAGCACGCTGGACTTGTGATCCTGTGGTCCTAGGTTCGATCCCAGGCGCCGGCGAGAAACAATAGGCAGAGTTTCTTTCACCCTATGCCCCTGTTACCTAGCAGTAAAATAGGTACCTGGGTGTTAGTCACCTGTCACTGGCTGCTTCCTGGGGGTGGAGGCCTGGTCGAGGACCGGGCCGCGGGGACAGTAAAAAGCCCCGAAATCATCTCAAGATAACCTCAAGATAACGTAGACATCTGGATGCTGGACAATCTCCTAAATAACGCCTTAGCACACCTTACTCAAGTCACTCCCCAGGCTGACGTGCCACAAACCCCAGTCACCGGCACTAAGAGTAAGTTGGTGTTATGTCCACTCTTAGGTCTTTTTCTCTACTTTTTTTTGGGGGGAAGGTAGTTTATTCCATCACATTACATTTGCTGGTGTTGAACTCCAGTAGCCATTTCTCGGACCAGCTCTGCAGCTTCTTTAAGTCGTACTGGAGAATCTCACATTCCTCATCTGTCACAACTCTTCTCATATATATATATATATATATATATATATATATATATATATATATATATATATATATATATATATATATATATATATATATATATATATATATATATATATATATATATATAGCTGTGTAAATATTTCCATTTATTTCCTTACAGTATTTCGCGATCGGCCCAACAAGCAAACATCATCAGAGCTGTGATTGGCTGAGTCTCTTGCGGCCATCTTTAATCCTAAGCCGTGGTTGGCGGAATCCTTTAGGCCCACCTGTAATCCAAGCTGTAATTGGTGGGATCTCCACCCCATTTGAAATCAGAGCTGTGATTGGTGGAATTTGTGTCAAGCCGAGCGTGAAGCAGCTGCGGTTGGGAGAATTTAAACGGACACGTGAGATCCCTTCTACGATTGGTAGAATCCTTGCGGTCAGTTCCTATCGTTGCTGAGATTGGTGGAATACATAGAACGAAACAAAAGGAGAGAGAGAGAAAGATAGAGAATGGAATTATGCACATGTACGATGGATAGCATAAGGACTTCACTTAGAAACCTGAAGATGGAATATTTTGGGACTGTTTGCCACGTATGTCAGACAAGATCTCGACTATGCTGCACTAATACATAGTAAACCACGGAGGAAGTAAAGAGTTACGCCACCAGACTAGTCCCGGAGCTGAGAGATATGAGTAACGTGCAAAGATTAAAGGAACTAAACATTAAATCACTTGAAGAGAAGAAACAAGGGAGACATGATTACAATATTCAAAATGCTAGGTGAGTACACACAAACAATGTGCATGTTCTTATGAACAACCCCTAGTGAAGGTCCTTCAAATTATAGACCTCTTTCGATGAACGAGAGCAGATTACAGGCATTTTTTCATTGAACGAGAACGAATTATAGGCCTTCATTGAATTAAAGCAAATTATAGGTCTCTTTCATTGAACGAGTGCAACATCAGAAGGAAAATGCGACCTTTAGAGATCCATACTGTGTTGTAGGCCTATAAAATTATGCTTCGGAAAGAGGCTGCGAATTGAATTACTAATTATGGTTTCAAGAATCATTTAAAGAAACTTTGCCCCTCCTCCGTGTGTGTTAGAGAGCACAATAAACCCTGTGTGGGCGAGGTAGATCTCCCCTCTCCCCTCCCCTCACCCTTGTCCTGACACGGTCGACGCACGTAGCCACGCCCAGACACGCTCTGATATGTACGTGTCCTCGCCCAGGAAGCTCCTGGTGGGGGGGGGGGAGGGTTCGGGGCAGGTTGGGGAGGGGGTATGAACACAGAGCTGCGGTGATTAAATCTCAGGACAAGGATGAGGATGGTGAGAGAGAGAGTAGGAAGGGAAGGGAATAGTCAGGAGAAAGCGCCAAGTCATTTGGACTATATAGCACTGGGAAGGGGTCAGGATAAGGATTTGGGATGGGACTAGAGAAAGGAATGGTGCCCAACCACTTGGACGGTCGGGGATTGAACGCTGACCTGCATGAAGCGAGACCGTCGCTCTACCGTCCAGCCCAAGTGGTTGGGCACCATTCCGTCGGAAGGGAGAGGGATAAGGGTGGAGGGAGATATATATATATATATATATATATATATATATATATATATATATATATATATATATATATATATATATATATATAATTGTGTGTGTGACAATCAGCAAGTTAATTAAAATCTGTAAATGAGTATAAAGGGGTGGAAGGGTGAGCTTGGAGGTCCACAGGTGGAAGGAACGAGGCCTTGAGGGTGACCCGGGGCTCTGAGGGAGAGGCAACGCTGAGAGGAACAAGAGGGAGAGTGAGAGGTGGGGGAGAAGGCAAGTGGCGTGAAACAAAGGCTGAAGAAGGGTAGGGGAAAAGAAAGAGGCGTCTTGGGGAGAGAAGGGGAGGTAAGTATAATATATATATATATATATATATATATATATATATATATATATATATATATATATATATATATATATGCATGTATCGGAAAACTCTTGACCCCTGAAGGATTCGAACCCAAACAGCCATGCTCCTTGGCGTGTCCAGTACTATAATCGCTCGGCCACATTGACTGTACAAAAGTATTGAAACTTGTCTGACGCGAGTCAGGAATACAAGCCACACTTCCTGGATGATGCCGAAATCATAATGGTATTTACTTGAGCCGAAGACTGGCAAAGCTTTAATGAGACATGAAGAGTCTTCCAGTCGGCAAAGGGATACAGGATGTTAAACAGTGTGTTATATAGAAGAAATTATATATTCATGATACGAGATGGTCTTGCCTTTTGAACGAGGTCCAGGACTCTGCTCTGCCACACAAGTGGTACTAAATAGTCTTCCAGGCTTGGCGCCTGATGTCCTTAATTACTTAGGGAAAGAACGGAAAAATCGTGTATGACATTATACTTAATATTTTATGGCTAACTTTTAGTGGACGCTACAGAGTAAATACGGCATTAGCAAGGGTAATGATAAGCTTCAGAGCTCTGTGCGCTCTCGCCGGAAATAAAGTGCTCCCTCGCCTGGAATGTTGTTCTATCCTGTCATCCTCCTGAAGGCCCTGCAGATATCCTGACTGGAAAGCCTACAGAGATCCTTCCAGTGGTTGTAAACACGGTGGAACACCTAAACTGGCTGCAACGGCCTTGTGGCATTTACATTGTATACAATAAATCTGTGTCGAGATGTATAAAGCATTATCATTGATGGTTGATAAGGTAGATACTCTACATGAACTCAGTGAACGGCGGGAGCTACCAGGACACGCGGTGAACAGTGGAGAGGGGAGGGGGGCGCCACTGTTCAACGCTATCTGGAAATATAAGACACGCTGCTGATACCTAATTGTGAAGTCTTTGAAGCCGAAACTGCCGTTTCAGCCAGGAATTAAGCCGGGCTGCAGTGGCTGTGTGAACCTGAGGATAGCTGCTAGTTGTAATAGTCTTTGTGATGGGGTTGTGTGAGAGGGGAAGAAATCAACCACAGGTTGCTACCATCACTACAACCTTCCACCACTACCACGGCTACCACCACCACCACTACTACCCTCACCACCCTCACCACCACCACTACTACCCTTACCACCCTCACCACCACCACAGTTCTGCCCCGGGGGAGGTAGCTGGGGCTGGAGAGTGGACTACCGGAGTGGTCCTCGCTACACACAAACACCTCCACACACACACACCAAAACAACTCAAGGCAAATGTATCACGCCATAAATAACGCGGGGGTCAGCATGGAGGTTGGGGGAGGGGGGGGGGCAGGAAACAGAAGGTGGAGAAAGTTAATGTAGAGATCTTGCTAAAGGAAGGGAGAAAGGGGTAACAAGGAAGGGGACCATGAAGTAGTAGACACAAACGTTGGCTGCTTGACAGTTGACTGATCAGATGGAGGAGAAATCACAAAACCATTACGACTATATATCACTTGGAAGGGATATGAAGACAAGGATTAAGTCAGAGGAATGGTGCACAACCACTTGAGATCCGTTAAGATCTTGGTCAGGGTGAATGTCCACACCAAAGTCACACGCCCGCATGAATTTAAAATACTAGATTAAATCGCCGTCAGTGGCGGTTCGATCCCAGAAGCATGCATCATGGGGCCGACTTCCCTTAAAGGGGGCAATGGGGCTGACCCTGACATGCCTGAGACAGTACGTGTTGTGAATGTGTATTCATCTAATTGTCTTAACCTAGTTGTGCTTGCAGTGGATGAGTGTTTAGCTCTTTGGTCCCGCCTCTCAACCGTCAATCAACTGGTGTACAGATTCCTGAGTCTACTGGGCTCTATCATATCTACATTTATAAACTGTGTATGGAGTCAGCCTCCACCACATCACTGCCTAGTGCATTCCACCTGTTAACTACTCTGACACTGAAAAGTTCTTTCTATTATCTCTGTGGTTGATTTCGTAACCAAGTTTCCACTTGTATCCCGAAAAGGGGCAATCCATAACAGCTGTATAATTCCCAAGTATCTATTTAATCTCAGGTGAACAGAGATACCAGGAGAAAGAAACAATGTGCGTGTGTGCATGTATTTGTCTGTTCTCACAAACATGTAAATACAAAATTAATGAGGCACAGCCCTATGAGGGAGGTGAGTAAACTGCATCAGCGCCCCACCCACAAGGGGCAGGGGTCACTCCTGGGCTCCCCGCTCCACAGCAGGGAGGAGGAGAGGGGCTTCTTACCCCCTCCTCCCAGATCAAAATCTTTGCCCTGAAATCCCAAACAGCGAGTTTTTCCACTGTCCGCGACGATAATGCCTTCAGGAGAAGCCTTCACCCCAATTGGTGCCAAGCTGTGGACAACGCTTGAGCCTACAGGCTTTGGCGAAGCTTTGGCAAGTGGTGCAGGGCCCGCTGAAGTTATGTAGTCTATGTTATGCTTGGGACTTTTGTACCGTATGTCATGCTTGGGACCTTTTGTACCGTATGTCATGTTTGGGACCTTTTGTACCGTATGTCATGCTTGGGACCTTTTGTACCATATGTCATGCTTGGGACCTTTTGTACCGTATGTCATGCTTGGGACCTTTTGTACCGTATGTCATGCTTGGGACCTTTTGTACCGTATGTCATGCTTGGGACCTTTTGTACCGTATGTCATGCTTGGGACCTTTTGTACCGTATGTCATGCTTGGCCATATGCTCACAGATCAGGGCTATAGCT
>WNGS01082898.1:31266-43673 GCA_020271785.1 Procambarus virginalis
CTCTCACTTCCTGCCTCCCTCTGGCCACCTCTCACTTCCTGCCCTCCTCCTGGCCTCCTCTCACTTCCTGCCCCTCCTGGCCACCTCTCACTTCCTGCCCCTCCTGGCCACCTCTCACTTCCTGCCCCTCCTCCTGGCCACCTCTCACTTCCTGCCCCTCCTCCTGGCCACCTCTCACTTCCTGCCCACTCCTGGCCACCTCTCACTTCCTGCCCCTCCTCCTGGCCACCTCCACTTCCTGCCCCTCCTCTGGCCACCTCTCACTTCCTGCCCCACCTCCTGGCCACCTCTCACTTCCTGCCCTCCTCCTGGCCACCTCTCATTCCTGCCCTCCTCCTGGCCACCTCTCACTTCCTGCCCACTCCTGGCCACCTCTCACTTCCTGCCCCTCCTCCTGGCCACCTCTCACTTCCTGCCCCTCCTCCTGGCCACCTCTCACTTCCTGCCCCTCCTCCTGGCCACCTCTCACTTCCTGCCCCTCCTCCTGGCCACCTCTCACTTCCTGCCCTCCTCCTGGCCACCTCTCACTTCCTGCCTCTCCTCCTGGCCACCTCTCACTTCCTGCCCCTCCTTGGCCACCTCTCACTTCCTGCCTCTCCTTCTGGCCACCTCTCACTTCCTGCCCCACCTCCTGGCCACCTCTCACTTCCTGCCCCTCCTCCTGGCCACCTCTCACTTCCTGCCTCTCCTCCTGGCCACTCTCACTTCCTGCCCTCCTCCTGGCCACCTCTCACTTCCTGCCCCTCCTGGCCACCTCTCACTTCCTGCCCCTCCTCCTGACCACTCTCACTTCCTGCCCTCCTCCTGGCCACCTCTCACTTCCTGCCTCTCCTTCTGGCCACCTCTCACTTCCTGCCCCACCTCCTGGCCACCTCTCACTTCCTGCCCCTCCTCCTGGCCACCTCTCACTTCCTGCCCCTCCTTCTGGCCACCTCTCACTTCCTGCCCACCTACTGGCCACCTCTCACTTCCTGCCCCTCCTGGCCACCTCTCACTTCCTGCCCCTCCTCCTGGCCACCTAGAGTGCTAGTGTCAGGGAGGTACACTGTGGCAGTGTCACGTTGTTTTAGATTCAGCTACTGGGAACAAAAAGTTACAAGCAGCACGGGCTATGGTGAACCCGTCGTACTCACCTGGCATAGGAGATATGCGTGGTGTCAGGGTGTATACTGTTGCTGAAGTAAACTTGGAGCATACCTGCTTGGGGTTGGGGTTTTGAGAGTTCTTCTACTCGCAAAGCCCGGCTTGAGGCCAGGCTTGACTTGTGAGAGCTTGGTCCACCAGGCTGTTGCTTGGAGCAGCCCGCAGGCCCAACATATCCACCACAGCCCGATTGGTCCGGCACTTCTTGAAGAAAACTGTCTAGTATACTCGCTGGGAGGACGTTGAACAACCATGAACCTTTGATGTTTATACAGTGTTCTTTGATTGTGCCTATGGCACCCTGCTCTTCGCTGGTTATATCAGCATTTTTCCATATCGTTCACTCCAGTATGTTGTTATTTTACTGTGTAGATTTGGGACCTGTCCCTCCAGCATCTTCCACGTTTAGTTTAGTTCATTTATTATGCACCCCATACCCAGCTTGTGGGCGGTAGTGGAAAGGGTTACAGAGGCACATAACGGGCTCAGGGACTGAACCCCACAGTTCAGTCCTGGTTAGCTAAGCAAGTTACAATCTTGATGAGCTAGTTACAAAATTCAGTATAAGTCGTCACATCATCAATGGGTTCGAGATCGACCACAAGTTCAGTTTCTAAATTAAGCAACTGACATATGTGGAGAGCTAGTGTCACAGTTGATGTTTGTCCTGCACACGCCCCCCATCCAGTGGGCAGCGGTGAACAGGTTACAATCACTTAGTTACTACCTACAGTAAAAACTGGGGATATTTGGCTAAAATTTCTGGTAGCAGATCATTTTGAATGAAATATTTACACATCGTGGAACATTGATTATAGAATTGTTTCTGAATTCAAGTAACTTTTCGCACTCCATCACGTAGTGACGGAGGGTGTGCGAATAATTGTTTGTTGACACAGCTTACTTTGGTCAGGTCTACATCGGCAGATATTGAGAATTCCCAGAGATACTTGAAATCGAGTCTTCTTCTGAATCTTCCATGTGTAATATTATTTGATATCTGTCCCCTTTCAGTATACCTTCCTGACAAGTCGCAGTATATATCCTTGACACTAGTCACAGTATATCTCCCTGACAACTCACAGTATACTTCCCTGACACTAATCACAGTATACCTCCCTGACAATTCACAGTATACTTCCCTGACACGATTTAAAAAAATAGCATGGTTTTAACAGTGATAAATTCTTGATACTTAGGTTTGGTAAACAAGAAGACTTGAAAGAAACACGGGACGCAAGATACAACCAGATCTGTGACCAGAAGGAAAACAACATGTAAAGGATCTGGGCATAATGGTGTCAGACGACATCATTACCTCTGGTCGTACCTCTGAACATCAGAGGTACGACCAGAGAACACTGAACATCAGAGGTATGCCCAGAGAACACTGAACATCAGAGGTACGACCAGAGAACACTGAACATCAGAGGTACGACCAGAGAACACTGAACATCAGAGGTACGACCAGAGAACACTGAACATCAGAGGTACGACCAGAGAACACTGAACATCAGAGGTACGACAGAGAACACTGAACATCAGAGGTATGCCCAGAGAAAGCTCTTTAACGATTGCTTTGAAATTTTGACACAACGTTGGATTCGAATAGGAGCGTGTTTGAAGTATAAGTATAGATGCCACACCTGTGACAGGTAAAAACAGTCTTCTTTAAGAAAAACGCGCCATCTGTTGCACATAGGAGCAAACACATGCAGTACTAAATATGTTACGTTTCCACTTCAATGTTTCCGATTGCATGACAAATGAATTTTCATAAATTCGATTTATTTTTCATTTTGAATTACTTATTTTGTCTGACTTTGCATTGGAATTGAGCTGTGTTGTTACAAACCGTTCATTTCGTGAGTACAGTTTATTTTTTTATTTTTCATTTTTCGTTTCGTTTTTTAATTGTTTTCTTATATTTCAGTGATGGGAACATCAAATCACTTGATTTACCATTTCTGATGGGAACATTAGGGGTGGAGGGGGTGATGGTGGGGAGAACGAGGGGATGGGGTGAGTTGGGTGTGGTATGGACGAGGGAACAGGGGTGTAGAGAATGGTGGGGAGGGAAGAGAACAGGAGAGTGGGGTGGTGGGGAGGACGAAGGGATAGGGGGGGGAGGGAAGAAAGGTAGGGAGGACGATGAGACAGGGGAATGGGAGATGGTGGGGAGGCAAAGGGAAGGGGGAAGGGGAATGGTGAGGAGGACGAAGGGACGGGGGGGAGTGAGGAATGGTGGGAAAGGACTGGGAGACAGGGGAAGGTGCTGTGGAGCAGCAAACACATTCGTGCTGAGCCACGGCATCGCGTGGCCGGGTACAGCTACTATACTATATATATATATATATATATATATCGATATATATATATATTCTATATATATATATATAATATATATAATATATATATATATATATGCGAACAAACCTGAATGGTCCCAGGACTATATGCGAATGAAAACTCACACCCCAGAAGTGACTCGAACCCATACTCCCAGGAGCAACGCAACTGGTATGTACAAGACGCCTTAAACCACTTGACCATCACGACCGGACATAATGAGGTGATAGCCGAAGCTATTTGAACCACCTCACCGCCGGCACTCGGATGGTTATCTTGGGCATAGCATTTTACCAAATCACCTCATTCTTTGGGGCACACGTGAGGAACACAAATGGGAACAAGCCTGAATGGTCTCCAGGTATATATGCCACTGAAAACTCACACCCCAGATGTGACTCAAACCCATACTGCCTGAAACAATGCATCTGATGTACAGGATCCCTTAACCACTCGACCAACATGACCGGACAAAAGAGGATGGTAGCCGAGGCTATTTCCATCCCCCTGCCGGCAACAATGCAACAGTTTTGGAAGAGGTAAACAAACTTGTGACAAATACAAGACAGAACACTAAATTATGGGTATTAATTTGATATGAGAGCCTAAGAATGGAAGTAATTGCAGAGGGCCTATTGACCCATACTTCCTTTTGATGCTTGTACATTGGTTCGGAGTCTTGAAGTGGGTAGAATATAGTTGTGCATTAATTGGCTGTTGATGGCTGGTGTTGAATTTTTGATGTGTAGTGCCTCGCAGATGTCGAGCCGCCTGCTATCGCTGTACCTATCGATGATTTCTGTGTTGTTTGTTAAGGCTTCTCTAGTGATGGTCTGGTTGTGAGAAGAGATTATATGTTCCTTGATGACGCCCTGTTGCTTATGTATTGTTAGTCGCCTGGAAAGAGACGTTGTTGTCTTCCCTATATACTGAGTTCTTTGGGGCTTACAGTCCCCAAGTGGGCATTTGAAAGCATACACGACGTTGGTGTCCTTCAGGGCTTTCTGCTTTGTGTCTGGAGAGTTTTACATGAGTAGATTGGCCGTTTTTTTGGTTTTATAGTAAATCGTCAATTGTATTTTCTGTTTTTTTGTCTGTACGGATAATGTTCCTATCAACAATATCTTTCAGGACCCTTTCCTCCGTTTTATGAGTTGTCGAAAAGATGTTCCTGTAAAATAGCATAATAGGGGGTACATGTGTTGTGTTGGTTGACTCTTCAGAGGTTGCATGGCGTTTTACCATTCTTTTTATGATGTTTTCAACAAAACCATTAGACTAGCCGTTGTTGCCTTACCCTACAGCGTTCTACATATATATATAAATATATATATATATATATATATATATATATATATATATATATTATATATATATAGAGATTGAAAAATTGATTGACAATTGAAAAACGATGTATGTAGGAGTGTGTTGCGAGGGATGTCACCTTGCCCCAGCGAGGGATGTCACCTTGCCCAGCGAGGGATGTCACCTTGCCCCAGCGAGGGATGTCACCTTGCCCCGGCGAGGGATGGCATCTTGCCCCAGCGAGGGATGTCACCTTGCCCCAGCGAGGGATGTCACCTTGCCCCAGCGAGGGATGTCACCTTGCCCCAGCGAGGGATGTCACCTTGCCCCAGCGAGGGATGTCACCTTGTCCCAGCGAGGGATGTCACCTTGAACCAGCGAGGGATGTCACCTTGCCCCAGCGAGAGATGTCACCTTGCCGCAGCGAGGGATGTCACCTTGCCCCAGCGAGGGATGTCACCTTGCCCAGCGAGGGATGTCATCTTGCCCCAGCGAGAGATGTCACCTTGCCCCAGCGAGGGATGCCACCTTGCCCCAGCGAGAGATGTCACCTTGCCCCAGCGAGGGATGTCACCTTGCCCCAGCGAGAGATGTCACCTTGCCCCAGCGAGGGATGTCACCTTGCCCCAGCGAGGGATGTCACCTTGCCCCAGCGAGAGATGTCACCTTGCCCCAGCGAGGGATGCCACCTTGCCCCAGCGAGGGATGTCACCTTGCCCCAGCGAGAGATGTCACCTTGCCCAAGCGAGGGATGTCACCTTGCCCCAGCGAGAGATGTCACCTTGCCCCAGCGAGGGATGTCACCTTGCCCCAGCGAGGGATGTCACCTTGCCCCAGCGAGAGATGTCACCTTGCCCCAGCGAGGGATGTCACCTTGCCCCAGCGAGAGATGTCACCTTGCCCCAGCGAGGGATGTCACCTTGCCCCAGCGAGGGATGTCACCTTGCCCCAGCGAGAGATGTCACCTTGCCCCAGCGAGGGATGCCACCTTGCCCCAGCGAGGGATGTCACCTTGCCCCAGCGAGAGATGTCACCTTGCCCCAGCGAGGGATGTCACCTTGCCCCAGCGAGAGATGTCACCTTGCCCCAGCGAGGGATGTCACCTTGCCCCAGCGAGGGATGTCCCCAGCGAGGGATGTAACCTTGCCCCAGCGAGGGATGTCACCTTGCCCCAGCGAGAGATGTCACCTTGCCCCAGCGAGGGATGTCACCTTGCCCCAGCGAGGGATGTCACCTTGCCCCAGCGAGAGATGTCACCTTGCCCCAGCGAGGGATGTCACCTTGCCCCAGCGAGAGATGTCACCTTGCCCCAGCGAGGGATGTCACCTTGCCCCAGCGAGGGATGTCACCTTGCCCCAGCGAGAGATGTCACCTTGCCCCAGCGAGGGATGTCACCTTGCCCCAGCGAGAGATGTCACCTTGCCCCAGCGAGGGATGTCACCTTGCCCCAGCGAGAGATGTCACCTTGCCCCAGCGAGAGATGTCACCTTGCCCCAGCGAGAGATGTCACCTTGCCCCAGCGAGGGATGTCACCTTGCCCCAGCGAGGGATGTCACCTTGCCCCAGCGAGGGATGTCACCTTGCCCCAGCGAGAGATGTCACCTTGCCCCAGCGAGGGATGTCACCTTGCCCCAGCGAGAGATGTCACCTTGCCCCAGCGAGGGATGTCACCTTGCCCCCAGGGAGACAACTTGAGAAAAACGGGCTCACCATAGCCCGTGCTACTTGGAACTTTGTTCCAGGTAGCGAATCTTTAACAACAACAACAACAGGGAGACAACGGCAGTCCCAATAGGCAGACTATACAACAGTCTGAAGCGGATGACAAACCACGAGTATCGTAATACCTTGTAATTATGGCCGGTTGTCCTGCCCATTAAGGTCCATTATGGCCGGTTGTCCTGCCCATTAAGGTCCATTATGGCCGGTTGTCCTGCCCATTAAGGTCCATTATGGCCGGTTGTCCTGCCCATTAAGGTCCATTATGGCCGGTTGTCCTGCCCATTAAGGTCCATTATGGCCGGGTTGTTAGTTGTTGTTGTACTTGTGAGAGTAGCTGCGCAGTGGGTGTGCGCACGGGCCGGCCTGCCTCCACGCCCTCCCTCCTTCGCGGGAAACTTTTTTGTTTCCTTCTCGCTTCTTATGCGTGGGTGGGTCGATGGTGGCTCGGTGCCCTGTACCGTCCCACTGGCACCCCGCACCCGCCCCTCCTGCCTCACCACACCCCTTCGGCACCACCACCGCCGCTACTGTACCCCTACTGCTTCTGTACCCCTACTGTTCCTAGCTGTACCCTCACCACTCTTGTACGCTCACCGCTCCTGTACCCCCACCGCTCCTGTACCCCCACCGCTCATGTACCCACACCGCTCATGTACCCATACCGCTCCTGTATCCCCACCGCTCCTGTACCCACACCGCTCATGTACCCATACCGCTCCTGTACCCCCACCGCTCCTGTACCCCCACACCTCCTGTACCTCCACCGCTCCTGTACCTCCACCGCTCCTGTACGCCCACCGCTCCTGTACCTCCACCGCTCCTGTACCCACACCGCTTCTGTACCCCCACCGCTCCTGTACCCCCACCGCTCCTGTACCTCCACCGCTCCTGTACCCCCACCGCTCCTGTACCTCCACCGCTTCTGTACCCCACCGCTCCTGTACCTACACCGCTTCTGTACCCCCACCGCTCCTGTACCCCCACCGCTCCTGTACCCCCACCGCTCCTGTACCTCCACCGCTCCTGTACCCCCACCGCTCCTGTACCCTCACCGCTCCTGTACCCACACCGCTCCTGTACCTCCACCGCTCCTGTACCCCCACCGCTCCTGTACCCCCACCGCTTCTGTACCCCCACCGCTCCTGTACCCCCACCGCTCCTGTACCCCCACCGCTCCTGTACCCCCACCGCTCCTGTACCCCCACCGCTTCTGTACCCCCACCGCTCCTGTACCCCCACCCGCTTCTGTACCCCCACCGCTCCTGTACCCCCACCGCATCTGTTAGCGTCCCCGTAGTCCGGTCCTCGACCAGGCTCCTCGTTGCTGAACTGGTCAACCACGTTGTTGGACGCGGCTGCTCACACCATGACGTATGAGGAACTCACAGTATGGCATCAGGTATCCTTTTGGTGTGTGTGAGTTCTCTCTTGAATCTGTGAGGGGTCGGCCAGTATTTCCCTTATCTGTGTGGAGCGGTGACGTCTCGGGCCTCTATATTGACAGGGTCTCCTCTCGAGTACCTACTACACTCTGCTCTTCAAAGGGGTATTCTGCACATCCTGCCATGCCTTCTTATCTCGTTGGATGTTATTTCTGTGTGCAGGTTTTGGCCCTCCTCTGGATTTCCCCGTGTAGATTGATGTATCTCTTCCGCCTGCGCTCACGAGAATACAGGTTTAGGCATTTGTGTCCTACATGCATAAAAAGTTTATTGTTTTACTGCGTGGATTCTAGCAGTAAAAGACCCTGGCCGCTCTCCAGGTCAGCAATTCCCCCAGCTTTGGAAGAGCTGTCATGGTGCAACAGTACTCCACTCTTGAGAGCTCTAGCGTCTTTGAAGTTCATCATCTGTAAAGATCTCCAGTATGACAGGTTCTTGTTATCCAACCTGTCATTTTTTCTTACAGTTGTGACGGCTACTTTATTGTGTCTTTAAGGTAAGGTCCTTCGACAAGAGTACACCCAGATCCTTTACATGGCTTTTTCGTTGTATGTTATGATTGGACTGAGTTTTGTATGATTTCCGTTTTAATATTTCATTTTTTAGTATCGCATTAGCTGGAACATATATGTCGTTTAAACACCATAATTATTTCGTAGCCCATATAAAGACTTACTTACATTGATTGGAGGATACGTTGTGCTGGCCCGGGAGACCGTGTCCGCCCGTTTGGGGGGACCGGGTTTCTGGGGTTGCCGGTTTTCTCCGGTGGACCGCTTTTCAGTTCCCAGGACGGCCTCGTGTACTATTAGAACTCCCAAACCCTTTCCACTTCCGCATTAATAACAGCCGATGAAATCGCATCTTGTTAGTAAAATCCCAATTCCGCCCTCATCATGCTTGGTGACTTCAGTACCCATCTCTTTAGGGAATGTATTTGGCCAACAACAGCCTCCTGAGGCTACGCTCTAAGAACATCACAAATGACTTCTAAATTAAGGCCCCACAAAGAAGCCGCGAAGCCCAGAGGGTAGACCAACGAGTAAACAAAACGCAAGGACCTTATTTGCTACTGCGGTGACTGATAAGCAACAGCGTAACTTAATGTTACTCATTATTATAAACAATCGACGCTGAGACCACCCTAGACCAGTCGACTTTAACCATCGTCTCTAATCTAAGAAGAGATAATTCCAGCACATTCAGCATACGAAACTGATTACGGACTAGAAACCCGGAGTGTGGGGGACCGGTGGTGGTGTGAGGTAGTGAGGTCGGGTTGTGTGGTACAGGAGCGTGTGGTACAGGATCGGTGGTGTGGGTCAGTAGCGTGGTGTGGTACAGAGCGTGGGGTGTGGTGAGAGCGGTTGTGGGTAAATGAGCGTTGTGGGTACAGAGCGTGTGTGGTAAGAGCGGTGTGGTACATGAGGCGGTGTGTTACGGAGCGTGTGTGGGGTTACAGGAGTCGGTGGGGTACAGGAAGCGGTGGTGTGGGACAGGAGTGGTGGGTAAGGAGTGGGTGTCAGGGTACAGGATGCGGTGTGGGAAAGGAGGGCGGTTGTGGTACAGAGCGGTGTGGGTACAGAGGCGTGGGTACAGAGCGGGTGTGGGTACAGGAGCGGTGTGGGTACAGAGCGGTGTGTGTTGGAGGAGCGTGGGGTGGGGACAGGGCTGTGTGGGTACGAGCGCTGTGGGTACAGAGCGGTAGTGTGGGTACAGGAGCTGTGGAGGTACAGGATCGTGGAGGTACAGGAGCGGTGTGGTACAGGAGCAGTGTGTGTGGGTACAGGATCGGTGTGGGTACAGAGCGTGGGGTACAGACGGTGGGGGTACAGAGCGGGGAGTACAGGAGTGTGGAGGTAAGGAGCGTGTGGGTACAGGAGCGTGGGGTACAGGAGCGGTTGGGTACGGAGCGGGGGGTAAAGGACGTGGGGGACAGGAGCGGGGGGGTACAGAGCGGTGTGGTTACAGGAGCGGTGGGGTACAGGAGCGGTGCGGTTACAGAGTTGGGGTACAGGAGCGGGTGGGTACAGGACGTGTGGGTACAGGAGGGTTGAGGTACAGGAGCGTTGCGGGTAACAGACAGTGGTGGTAGAGAGCGTGGGGTACAGGACGTCGGAGGTACAGGAGCGTTGAGGTCAGGGCCGGTGGTTAACGGATGGTGGGGGACAGGAGCGGTGGATTACAGGAGGTGGAAGGTACCGGAAGCGGTGTGGGTACATGCTCGGTGGGGGAAGGAGCGGTGGAGGTACGGACGGGGGGTAAGGACGTGTGGACAGGATCGGGGGGGCAGGAAGCGGTGGAGACCGGAGCTGTGGAGGTACAGAGCGGTGTGGGTACAGGAGCTGTGTGGGTACAGGATTCTGTGTGGGTACAGTCGTGTGGAGGTACAGGAGCGGTGAGGTCGGAGCGGTGTGGTTACAGGAGGGTGGAGGTACAGGATCGGTGGAGGTACAGGGCGGGGATGTACAGGAGCGGTGGAGTACAGCATAGCGGTGGAGGTACAGGACGGTGGAGGTACAGGGCGTTTGGTACAGGAGCTGTGTTGGTACAGGAGCTGTGTTGGGTACGGATCGGTGGAGGTACCGGACGGTGGGGTTACAGGAGCGGTGGAGGACAGGAGTGGTGAGTACAGGCGGTGTGGTACAGGAGCGGTGGGGGTTCAGGAGCGGTGTAGGACAGGAGAGGTAGGTACAGGAGCGGTGGGGTACAGGAGTTGTTTGGGTACAGGAGCTGTGTGGGTACAGAGCGGTGGAAGGACGGACGATGGAGGTACAGGAGCGGTGGAGTACAGGTCGGTGAGGTCAGTAGCTTGTGGTACAGGACTGTTCTGGTACAGGATCGGTGAGGTACAGGAGCGGTGGATGTACAGGACGTTGGAGGACATGATCGGTGAGGTAAGCGCGGTGGGGTAAGGGCGGTGGACTTACAGAGCGGTGGAGGTACAGTTGGGTAAGGTACACAGGAGCGTGAGGGTCAGGGCGGTGGGGTACAGGAGCGGTGACCTGTGTACAAGACGGTGTGGGTACAGATCGTGTGGTTACAAGGAGCGGCTGTGGTACAGGAGCGGTGTGGGTAAAGGAGCGTGTGGGTACGGAGCGGTCGCAGGTTCCAGGAGCGGTGGAGGTACAGGAGCTGCTGTGGTACAGAGCTGTGGGTACATGAGCGGCGGAGTATAGTAGCGGTGGAGGTCAGGCGCGTGGAGGACCAGGGGCGGTGGAGGTACAGTGGCGGTCAGAGCTGTTGGGGTAAGGGCGGTGAGGTACAGGAGCGGTGTGGTACGGAGTCGTTGTGGTACAGGACGGTGAGGGTACTGAGTGTTGGGTAAGCGGTTGTTGGGTACAGGAGCTGTGTGGTCGGGACGCGATGCGTGAGGGGGCTACATAGCGGTGGGGTACTGTAGCGGTGTGGTACCAGGAGCTCTGGTGGCGTGTGGTACAGGAGCGGGTAGGTAAGGGGTGGGGTACCGGAGCGGTGTGGTCAGCGGCAGTGTGAGGTACGAGAGTTGGTGAGGTATGGAGCGGTAGGTACGGAGCGGTGTTGGGTACAGGACGGTGAGGGTACAGGAGATCCGCCGCTGGCGGGTAACAGGAGCGGTGTGGGTACCAGGGCGGGAGGGTACAGTTATGGGGGTACAGGAGCGGTGGGATAGGAGTCGTTGAGTGTGGGTAAGGAGCGGGTTGTGGGTTACAGGAGCGGTGGATGGGTCAGGAGCGGGTGGGGTTGGAGCGGTGAGTAGGAGCGGTGAGGGTACAGGAACGTGATAAGGGCCCTGGGAAGGATGCTGGTGGAGGGTACAGGGGAGCGGTGTGAGTCACAGGAGCGGTGGAGGTACAGGAGCGGTGGGGGTACAGGAGCGTGTGGGTACCAGGGCAGTGGTAGAGCGGGTGGTACAGGGAGGTGGGAGGTACAGGAGCGGTGATTGGTAACAGGAGCGGCGTTTGTTGGGGGACAGGACGGTGGGGAATAGTACTAATGCAGTAAGGAGCGGTGGGAGTACAGGAGCGGTGGGGGTAAAGGAGCTGGTGTGGTTAAATCGGGGCACGGTGGTAGTGGTGTGGGGTACGTGAGCCGGATGCGGGTGACAGGTAGCGGATGGTGGGTACAGGAGCGGTGTGGGTACAGGAGCGTTGGGAGGTATAGGAGCGGGTGTGGGTACAGGAGCCGGTGTGGTGCAGGAGCCAGAGGTGGGTACAGGAGCGGTTGTAGGGTTACAGGATTGGGGTGTACCAGGAGCGGTGAGGGTACAGGAAACGTGTGGGATACAGGAGCGCGTGAGGTTGACAGGATTGGGGTGGTACAGGAGGTGACAGGTGTGTGGGTACAAGCGGTGGGGTACAGAGGGTGGGGGTACACGGAGAGCGGTGGTAGGGTCACGGAGCGGGTGTGGGGGTACAGGAGCGGTGGAGTTACAGGAGCGGTGTGGGTAACGGTGCGGTTGGTGGT
>WNGS01082904.1:0-12229 GCA_020271785.1 Procambarus virginalis
CATGGGGAATAGACCTTGCAAACCAGTCCCCGAATTCTGATGAGGAGAATTCAGCAAATTTAAACTTCAATAATAAACAGTAGAACCGAGGAGCAATAAACCAGGACTTAACAGAACATAAACTGGGAAGAACAAGCTAAAAATGCAAACCTTAAACAGTGCCTGAAAAAATAACCTCGTACACTAGAAATATGTTAAACACATGACCCCTAAGAAAAAAACGAGAAGGAGATCAGATGGAATGGGAACGTCGTTTCCCTCTATAGCGGAGAAAACATGAATCGCGAACAACTTGAGAGTCCCTCACCTATCTCCAGAGAACAAGCAAGAGAAGGTCCCAGTAGAGAAATAGAAGAAATGAACTAAGCTGCAAGAATCATACAAACCAGGAAGAGGCCAAAGAGAGCGACCATCATGAAATAGAGAGAGTAAATCGCAGATATTTTTTCTCCTATGCAAAATAACACGATCAAAAGCCACATCTACTATCGGGGCCCCTGCGAAAGGGAAGATGGAACTTCACACCGATGACAACAAAAGAATGAGCGAGTTACTCCTGAGGGAAGCAGTTACGACTTTTCAGCGAGCCACTAAACAAATTAAGTTTGATACACCAAATGATATTTTGTTCATGATATGATACCACATCAATCAGGTAGTATCAGACCGGTATCCCTCATCCCACCACTGGATTTGGTGAAGAGCCATAAAGAGTATCTTGTCTGAACTTCAATTATGTTGTGATCTGAGTAACAGTATTTGTAATTATTATGTTCCTGATCAATTCATCATTATTGGTGAAAATGAGGTCCAGCGTGTTCTCCTTCCAAGTTGGTTCTACTTTTTGTTGGTTAAGGCTAACCTGTCGCACATCTGTAGCAGGTCATTTGCATGTGCCTGTTCATTTAGGCTACTGTCCTGGTATTCTTTCTGATATTACTGTATTAGCCAGGTGCTTCCCATTTCAGGTGCTGTAGGTTGAAGTCCCCAAGCTAAATCATGTTCGGGCTGGATTTGTGAGGTTTACCAAGCAGTGTTCTGCTTGTTAACAG
This sequence comes from Procambarus virginalis, assembly GCA_020271785.1. Lineage (NCBI taxonomy): Eukaryota > Metazoa > Arthropoda > Malacostraca > Decapoda > Cambaridae > Procambarus > Procambarus virginalis. The sequence goes on from WNGS01082904.1 coordinate 1,053, forward strand.
TGTGTGTTAACAGTGTGTGTATTTACTATTGCTGCAAAATCGAGATATTAGCTTTTGGACTTCACTTTTGTAACCAATCTGTTTTTCCTTTTTTGTGCCTACTACATATATTTCTGTCTAATACACGCACCCCCCACACACACACACCACACATGCACACACCACACACACACATAAAGGTACCAACAAAGACGGAGACCGAGTGATAAAGATAGTTTTGGCAAACGAGAGCTCAAAGGAGACGATTCTATCAGGAAGAGCTCCCTGAAAAACGTGGTAAAATTCAAAATGTATTCCTCCAAAGAGACATGACAAGGGAGGAGAGAGCGTGGCGGCAGAAGCAAGGAAGAGCGCAGGGGCGGAGAGGGGAAAACCAGGAGGTCACAGCTACCAACACAACACCCCCAGATGCGAGGGGGGGCAACCACAACCAGCTACCCAGTACACCAGAGGGAGGACAACCCCCCACCCTCTGCATAGAAAACCCACCTACCCCTCCCCCACACCCAATCCCCCACCCTTTTACCCCTCCCCTCCTCCCGCAGAGTCTTCCCTCCCCTCCTTTCCTTCCTGTCCCTCCCCCCTTTCACCCCATACCCTCCCTGCCCCCTCCTCCTTCACTGGATCCCCCGCCCCTCGTCCTAGTATCCTCTGAGACCCTGTTATCCACCTCACAGGTCTTCACCCCATGGAACAGCTTCCCCCACCAGCAGAACACTCACCAGGAGGCGATTTGAGAAGGACAGAAGAAAGTGAGCCTCAAACAATGTACACTAACATAGATGGAATTACAAATAAGCAAATGAGCTTGGAGAACGAGTACTAGAGGAAAACCCAGACATAATAGCCCTCACAGAAACAAACTGACGAAAACGATAACAAATGCAGTGTTCCCACAGGACTATTATGTTATGAGGAAAGAGAGGAAGGAAGAGGTGGTGGTGGTGTAGCTCTACTGGTAAGAAAAGGCTGGGATATTGAGGAGATGGTTGTTCAGGGCTGTGAAGGTTTCAGTGACTACATAGCAGGTTCCATAACAAATGGAGGGAAAAAATTATAGTCGTAGTCATATATAATCCTCCACCAAATGACAGAAGACCTAGACAGGAATATGATAGAAACAACATGGCAACCATCAACATAATAGAAAGAGCAGCTTCTGTTGCTAGTAGGAATGGATCTGGACTACTAATAATGGGAGACTTCAACCATGAGAGGATAGATTGGGAGAACAGAGACCCGCATGGAGGACAGAAACATGGAGAGCTAAGCTGCTGGACGTGGCAACAAGAACTTTCTAAGCCAGCACGTCATGAACCAACAAGAATGAGAGAGAAGATGAACCAGCAATGCTTGATTTGATATTTACCCTAAATAAGTGGGATATAAGGGAAGTTAAGATGGAAGCGCCCTTGGGAATGAGTGACCATAGTGTATTGAACTTTGAGACCTGGTAGAGCTAGGAATTATCTCCCCCAAAAAAGAACTAGGAATCAAAAGGCTGGCATTCCGAAAGGGGAATTATGTACAGATGAGAAGTTTCCTACCTTACCTTGAGGATACCTTGAGGTGCTTCCGGGCTTATCGTCCCCGCACGACCAGCCTCCTGGTTGCTGACGATCAAGCTGTTGGACGCGGCTGCTCGCAGCCTGACGTATGATCACAGCCTGGTTGATCAGGTATCCTTTGGAGGTGCTTATCCAGTTCTCTCTTGAAAGTGAATACTCTCCTAAGTGAAATACCTTGGACACAGACCTCAGAGATAAGTCTGTACAGGGTATGATGGACTATGTTACCCAAAAGTGTCAGGAGGCAGTAAAAAGGTTCATCCCGGTCCAAAGGGAAAAATCCGAGAAGCAACAGAAGAATCCATGGTATAATAGGGCATGTATGGAAGCGAAGAAACTGAACAAAAGGGCGTGGAGGAACTTCCGGAATAACAGAACACCAGAAAGCAGAGAGAGATATCAGAGAGCCAGGAATGAGTACGTCAGGGTGAGAAGAGAGGCAGAGAAAAGTTTTGAAAATGATATAGCAAACAAAGCCAAGACGGAACCAAAGCTACTCCACAGTCACATTAGAAGGAAAACAACAGTGAAAGAACAGGTATTGAAACTTAGAACAGGCGAGGACAGGTATACAGAGAATGACAAAGAGGTGTGTGAAGAACTCAACAAGAGGTTCCAGGAGGTCTTCACAATAGAACAAGGTGAGGTCACTGTGCTAGGAGAAAGGGAGGTAAACCAGGCGGCCTTGGAAAAGTTCGAAATTACGAGAGAGGAGGTCAAGAGACACCTGCTGGATCTGGATGTTAGAAAGGCTGTTGGGCCAGATGGGATCTTACCTTGGATACTGAAAGAGTGTGCAGAGGCACTTTGCTTGCCACTCTCCATAGTGTGTAGTAAGTCACTGGAGACGGGAGACCTACCAGAAATATGGAAGACGGCGAATGTGGTCCCAATATACAAAAAGGGCGACAAGCAAGAGGCACTGAACTTCAGGCCAGTGTCCTTGACTTGTATACCATGCAAGGTGATGGAGAAGATCGTGAGAAAAGACCTGGTAACACATCTGGAGAGAAGAGACTTCGTGACAAATCGCCAACATGGGTTCAGGCAGGGCAAATCTTGCCTTACAGGCTTGATAGAATTCTACGATCAGGTGACAAAGATTAAGCAAGAAAGAGAGGGCTGGGCGGACTGCATTTTCTTGGATTGTCGGAAAGCCTTTGACACAGTACCGCATAAGAGGCTGGTGCATAAGCTGGAGAGACAGGCAGGTGTAGCTGGTAAGGTGCTCCAGTGGATAAGGGAGTACCTAAGCAATAGGAAGCAGAGAGTTACGTGAAGGGGTGAGACCTCCGATTGGCGTGAAGTCACCAGTGGAGTCCCACAGGGCTCTGTTCTCGGTCCTATCTTGTTTCTGATATATGTTAATGATCTCCTGGAGGGTATCGATTCATTTCTCTCAATGTTTGCGGAAGATGCCAAAATTATGAGAAGGATTAAAACAGAAGAGGACTGTTTGAGGCTTCAAGAAGACCTAGACAAGCTGAAGGAATGGTCGAACAAATGGTTGTTAGAGTTTAACCCAACCAAATGTAATGTAATGAAGATAGGTGAAGGGAGCAGGAGGCCAGATACAAGGTATCATCTGGGAGAGAAAAATTCTTCAGGAATCAGAGAAAGAAAAAGACTTGGAGGTTGATATCACGCCAGACCTGTCTCCTGCAGCACATATCAAGCGAATAACATCAGCGGCATATGCCAGGTTGGCCAACATACGAACGGCATTCAGAAACTTGTGTAAAGAACCATTCAGGACTTTGTATACCACATATGTCAGGCCAATCCTGGAGTATGCAGCCCCAGCATGGAGTTCATATCTAGTCAAGGATAAGACTAAACTGGAAAAGGTTCAAAGGTTTGCCACCAGACTAGTGCCCGAGCTAAGAGGTATGAGCTACGAGGAGAGACTACGGGAATTAAACCTCACTTCACTGGAAGACAGAAGAGTTAGGGGGGACATGATCACCACATTTAAAATTCTGAAGGGAATTGATAGGGTAGATAAAGGCAAGCTATTTAACACAAGGGGCACACGCACAAGGGGACACAGGTGGAAACTGAGTGGCCAAATGAGCCACAGAGATATTAGAAAGAACTTTTTTAGTGTCAGAGTGGTTGACAAATGGAATGCATTAGGAAGTGATGTGGTGGAGGCTGACTCCATACACAGCTTCAAGTGTAGATATGATAGAGCCCAATAATCTCAGGAATCTGTACACCAGTTGATTGACAGTTGAGAGGCGGGACCAAAGAGCCAAGCTCAACCCCCGCAAGCACTATTAGGTGAGTACACAGACACACACACACACACACACACACACACACACACACACACACACACACACACACACACACACACACACACACACACACACACACACACACACACACACACACACACACACACACACACACACACACACACACACACAGGAACAGTCCGTAGCAGCTATCTAACTCTCAGGTACCTATTTATTGTTGGGTGAACAGATACATCGGAGTGAAAGAAACTCTGTCCATGTGTTTCTACATGGAATGGAACCCGAACCCTTAGGATTACGACACCAGAGTGCTATCCACACTTCTCGTTCTTTTCTTTTTGGGCCGGAGGCAAGCACACACACACACACACACACACACACACACACACACACACACACACACACACACACACACACACACACACACACACACACACAGTTACCTAAGCAACAGGAGACAACGAGTCTGTGTGAGGGGTGAAGTCTCAGATTGGCGAGACGTTACAAGTGGAGTCCCGCAGGGGTCAGTCCTTGGACCTATACTGTTTCTGGTATATGTAAATGATCTCCCAGAGGGTATAGATTCGTTCCTCTCAATGTTTGCCGACGATGCAAAAATTATGAGGAGGATTGAAACAGAGGATGATAGTAGGAGGCTACAAGATGACCTAGATAGACTGAGTGAATGGTCCAACAAATGGCTGTTGAAGTTCAACCCAAGTAAATGCAAAGTAATGAAACTAGGCAGTGGAAAAAGGAACCCAGACACAGGATACAGAATAGGTGATGAAGTACTTAAAGAAACAGACAGAGAGAAAGATCTAGTTGATATCACACCAAACCTGTCTCCTGAAGCCCACATAAAGAGAATAACGTCTGCGGCATATGCGAGGCTGGCTAACATCAGAACGGCGTTCAGGAACCTGTGTAAGGAATCATTCAGAATCTTGTACACCACATATGTAAGACCAATCCTGCAGTACGCGGCCCCAACATGGAGCCCGTACCTTGTCAAGCACAAGACGAAGCTGGAAAAGTCCAAAGGTATGCTACTAGACTAGTCCCAGAACTAAGAGGCATGAGTTATGAGGAAAGGCTGCGGGAAATGCAACTTACGACACTGGAAGACAGAAGAGTAAGGGGGACATGATCACAACCTACAAAATCCTCAGGGGAATTGACCGGGTAAACAAGGATGAACTATTCAACACTGGAGGGGCGCGAACAAGGGGACACAGGTGGAAGCTGAGTACCCAAATGAGCCACAGAGACATTAGAAAGAACTTTTTCAGTGTCAGAGTAGTTAGTAAATGGAATGCACTAGGAACTGATGTGGTGGAGGCTGACTCCATACACAGTTTCAAATGTAGATATGATAGAGCCCAGTAGGCTCAGGAATCTGTGCACCAGTTGATTGACAGTTGAGAGGCGGGACTAAAGAGCCAAAGCTCAACCCCCGCAAGCACAATTAGGTGAGTACACACACACACACACACACACTAGCCTAGGGACTAGCCACTAGACTAGTCCCAGAACTAAGGGGCATGAGTTACGAGGAAAGGCTGCGGGAAATGCACCTTACGACACTGGAAGACAGAAGAGTAAGGGGAGACATGACCGCAACCTACAAAATTCTCAGGGGAATCAACTGTGTAAACAAGGATAAACTATTCAACACTGATAGTACGCAAACAAGGGGACACAGGTGGAAACTGAGTACCCACATGAGCCACAGGGACGTTAGAAGGTACTTTTTCAGTGTCACAGTAGTTAATGGATGGAATGCATTAGGCAGTGATGTGGTGGTTATCTTGAGGTTATCTTGAGATGATTTCGGGGCTTTTTTAGTGTCCCCGCGGCCCGGTCCTCGACCAGGCCTCCACCCCCAGGAAGCAGCCCGTAACAGCTGACTAACACCCAGGTACCTATTTTACTGCTAGGTAACAGGGGCATGGGGTGAAAGAAACTCTGCCTATTGTTTCTTGCCGGCGCCTGAGATCGAACCCAGAACCACAGGGTCATAAGTCCAGCGTGCTGTCCTCTCGGCCGACCGGCTCCCCCCTGGTGAAGCTGACTCCATATACAGTTTCAAATGTAGATATGATAGAGCCCAGTAGGCTCAGGAATCTGTACACCAGTTGAGAGGCGGGACCAAAGAGCCAAAGCTCAACTCTTGCATGCACAAATAGGTGAGTACAAACACACACACACACAGCCGACTGTGTGTGTTAGTGTGGTGTATGTGGCTATACTCACCTAGTTGTGCTTGTGGGGTTGAGCTCTGGATCTTTGGTCCCGCCTCTTAACTGTCAATCAACTGGTGTACAGATTCCTGAACCTACTAGGCTCTATCATATATACATTTGAAACTGTGTATGGAGTGAAATGAAGTGAAATGATGAAATGAATTCCATCTGTTAACTACTTTCACACTGAAAAAGTTCTTTCTAACGTCCCTGTGGCTCATTTGGGAACTCAGTTTCCACTTGTGTCCTTTTGTTCGCATACCACTAGTGTTAAATAGTTTATCTTTATCAATCCTGTCAATTCTTCTGAGAATTGACTGACTACTTTATTTCGGTAGTGATCATGTCTCCCTCTAACTCCTCTGTCTTCCAGTGTCGTGAGGTTTCGTTCTAGTAATCATTCCTCATAGCTCATTCCTCTCAGCTAGGGGACTAGTCTAGAGGTATACCACTGAACCTTTTCTGACTTCGTTTTATGTTTGACTATATGTGGTTTCCATGTTGGAGCCGCATATTCCAGAATTGGTCTGACATATGAGGGATATATGGTTCTTAATATACACTTTCACGGGCCGATGACATTAAACGTCGTCGTTCATTTTTCTCTTGATTCTACTCCGGCGACGACGTCCGGAGTCACTCATTAAAATATTTGTTAAAAATTTTAATTTTATCCGATCAATCTGGTAGTGGTTTCAAAATGAGCGCCTTTAGATTGCGCACAATTTAATTAATAATTATCACTTTCGCACCCATATGTCGCTTGAGCATGACATATTTTTTTTTATCTTGAATGCATCTCAAGCGGCATTTGAAAAAATATTTCTATAAAATCCTATTCTTATCCGATCGACTTGGGGATAGTATACACATGTTTGCCATAAAATTTTCGTTTTCTGTAATAGCCAAATAGCCTATTTAGGAGAACGGCATCATCGTGGTAAGACCATTGTATTGTTGACACGACGCATGTAATCGACGTAGTTTTTTATTTGGTGCTGGTCTAACGCATCTTGTGTGACATTTTATACATATGTTCTTCTAGAACATTCTATTGCGAACACATTGGTACAAAAATTAAGGACGTACATCGAAAATTAAGGTCAGGACAGTGAAAAGAGAATACACTTTTCAATATGTGCCTTCGGGTGTGCGGTAACGGGTAACACTTCGGCCACTTCCCACACTCTTGAGGGTGGGCCGCGATTCTACATTTATATGCATATTTCCGTGTAGGGAATTTTATTGCAGTCACAGTGATACCAAAATTAACGACGTAACAATTCTAGGGTTGACAAACATGAAAAGAGCATGAACATTTCATCGCAGTTTGGCGCTCAAGGCTAACGATCGCCATAGTTTTTTATTTGGTATGGGTCTCACGTCGGCTTTGGAGAAAATTTATATATATATTCCTGTAGAACATTCTCTTGCGAACAAAATTATACCAAACTTAAATACATAAATAGAAATTTAAGGTGAGCAGACCGAAAAAACTATAAACATTTAAGTGTCGCTGCGCGGTCGCCCAAAACGAACAGCATATACTGGGGAAAGTTACACAGGGACTGTCCGCCGCGCAAAAGTGCTAATGATTTCTTACACAGGTTTCTGAAGGCAATTTTTATGCAGGCGATGAGTCACAGTAACGTGGCTGAAGAATGTTGACCAGACCACACACTAGAAGATGAAGGGACGACGACGTTTCGGTCCGTCCTGGACCATTGTCAAGTCGATTGTGATGAGGGAATTGATGGAGGCAATAAATTGGGAAGAGAGAGGCAAGGAGCAAAGCAAAAGGTACGAACGGTAAGGTGTAGTAGAGGGGATAGTAGTAGGAATAAGAACTGCAGAAGGTCTATTGGGCAATACGAGGCAGCTCCTATTATAACCACCGAATGAGAAGGGGATAGTAATAGAAATAAGAAGAGGATAGCAAGTGGAACGTAAGAAAAAACAATGAACAGAAAAAAAGAGAGAAGAGAGAAAGAAAAGGAAACAGAAAGAAAGATAAATGGAAGGGTAAGCTTATGTTAGGTCACGTTTGTTAGTTTATGTTAGGTCACGAAACGTCGTCGTCCCTTCGCCTTCTAGTGTGTGGTCTGGTCGGCAATTTTTATGTTCGCCAGCCTTGCATACGCCGCTGATGTTATACTTTTGATATGTGCTTCAGAGGACAGACACACATCAGGGGATGTGTGTGCGTGTATGTGTGTGTACTCACCTAATTGTGCTTGCGGGGGTTGAGCTCTGGCTCTTTGGTCCCGCCTCTCAACTGTCAATCAGCTAATGTACAGGTTCCAGAGCCTACTGGGCTCTATCATATCTACACTTGAAGCTGTGTATGGAGTCAGCCTCCACCACATAACTTCCTAATGCATTCCATTTGTCTACTATTCTGACACTGAAAAAAATCTTTCTAACGTCTCTATGGCTCATTTGGGCACTCAATTTCCACCCGTGTCCCCCAGTGCGTGTGCCCCTTGTGTTAAAAAGTCTGTCTTTATCTATCCTATCAATTCCTCTGAGAATCTTTTATGTGGTGATCATGTCCCCTCTAACTCTTCTGTCTCCCAGTGACGCGAGGTTTAATTTCCCACAATTATGTTGACCCACACAAATAATGAGGTATATATGGTGTCCACTGAGCTACCAGACATCTGGTAACACACACACCCCAGGTCACACATACGCCCTAAACCAAGCATGCGAGGCGTGTGTGTTTTTCTGTGTGTGTGTACTCACCTATTTGTGCTTGTGTGGGTTGAGCTTTGGCTCTTTGGTCCCGCCTCTCAACCGTCAATCAACTGATATATAAATTCCTGAGCCTATTGGGCTCTGTCATATCTACATTTGAAACTGTGTATGGAGTCTGCCTCCACCACATTACTGCCTAATGCATTCCATCCATTAACTACTGTGACACTGAAAAAGTTCTTTCTAACGTCCCTGTAGCTCATGTGGGTACTCTGTTTCCACCTGTGTCCCTATGTTCGCGTACCACCAGTGTTGAATTGCTTTTCACCCTTTGCTCTTCTGTCTTCCAGTGTCGTAAGGTGCATTTCCCGCAGCCTTTCTTCGTAACTCATGCCTCTTAGTTCTGGGACTAGTCTAGTGCATACCTTTGAACTTTTTCCAGCTTCGTCTTGTGCTTGACAAGGTACGGGCTCCATGCTGGGGCCGCATACTCCAGGATTGGTCTTACATATGTGGTATATAATATTCTGAATGATTCCTTACACAGGTTCCTGAAGGCTGTTCTGATGTTAGCCAGCCTCGCATACGCCGCAGATGTTATTCTTTATATGTGGGCTTCAGGAGACAGATTTGGTGTGATATCAACTCCTAGATCTTTCTCTCTGACCGTTTCATTAAGTACTTCATCTTCTATTCCGTATCCTGTGTCTGGCCTCCTGTTTCCACCGCCTAGTTTCATTAATTTGCATTTTCTCGAGTTGAACTTCAACAGCCATTTGTTGGACCATTTACTCAGTCTGTCTAGGTCATCTTGTAGCCTCCTACTATCATCCTCTGTTTCAATCCTCCTCATAATTTTTGCATCATCAGCAAACATTGAGAGAAACGAGTCTGTACCCTCTGGGAGATCATTTACATATATATCAGAAACAGTATAGGTCCAAGGACTGACCCCTGCGGGACTTCACTTGTAACGTCTCGCCAATCTGAGACCTCACCCCTCACACTGACTCGTTGTCTCCTGTTGCTTAGGTACTTCTTTATCCAACGGTGTACCTTCCCTTTCACTCCAGCCTGCATCGCCAGCTTTTTTACTAGCCTCTTGTGTGGCACTGTATCAAAAGCTTTCTGGCAATCCAAAAATATGCAGTCTGCCCACCCTTCTCTTTCTTGCCTGATTTTTGTTGCCTGGTCGTAGAATTCAAATAACCCTGTGAGCAAGGACTTGCCATCCCTGAACCCATGATGATGCTGTGTTACAAAGTTCTTTCGCTCCAGATGTTCCACTAGCTTTCTTCGCACAATCTTTTCCATCAGCTTGCATGGTATGCAGGTTAGGGACACTGGCCTGTAGTTCAGTGCCTCCTGTCTATCCCCTTTCTTGTATATCAGGATTACGTTAGTTGCTTTCCAAATTTTTGGCAGTTCCCCTGTTGCAAGTGATTTGTTATACACTATGGACCTCGGGTGAAAAGGGGCTGTGACGATCCTTGTCTGGAACCCGTAGGTGCGGGACCGGGACGTCCACCTCCCGAGGGTCGTGCGGCCCAGGCTCTGCTTCAGGAGGCTAGGGTCGTTCATACCCTTAATGGGGTGGTTCTTCTCCGGCCCGACCACGGTGGTCTCCAGGGTTGGAGGTCCCTGTGCCCTTCTTCACTACCTTCGAGGTCAACCCCGGAACACACAGTTCCTGCGACGGCGCTGGAACCAATCGTATTGGCGTATGCCTTTCCATTGGAGACTTTCAGCGCCGTGGAGAGGGGGGTCCTGCTGCCTGGGTAACAGCTTCTCCCCCGAATCAACCTACCCTGGCTTTGCGCCCTGGTGAGGCCACTCCAGACCGACAACCAGAGTGCAACTCCATAGTCTCCTGAGACTGATGGATGCCTACTACTACTATGGAGAGTGGCAGGCACAGTTCTTCTCCTCCTTCCTTTAGTATCCAAGGGGAGATTCCATCTGGGCCTATAGCCTTTGTCATATCCAACTCTAGTAAACACTTCCTTACTTCCCCGCTGGTAATCTCAAACTCTTCCAGTGGTTCCAGGTTAACTATTCCCTCTCTTACCTCTGGAATTTCTCCTTGCACTAAGGTGAAAACCTCCTAGAATTTCTTATTTAGTTCCTCGCACACTTCCTTGTCGTTTGTAGTGAATTCTTCTGCCCCTATCCTTAATTTTATAACCTGTTCCTTTACTGTTGTTTTTCTCCTGATGTGGCTGTGTAGCAATTTAGGCTGAGTCTTTACCTTGCTTGCGATGTCATTTTTGTATTGTCTTTCTGCCTCTCTTCTCAACCTGACATATTCATTCCTGGCTCTCTGGTATCTTTTTCTGTTCTCAAGTGTCCTGTTATTCCTATAGTTTCTCCACGCCCTTTTACTTTGCTGCTTAGCTAGCCTACAT